>PVJX010003299.1:5972-111282 GCA_004027295.1 Dolichotis patagonum | reverse complement strand
TCTTTTTGAGACAGGGTCTCACTATGCAGTTCAGGCTGGCTTTGGACTCACTTTGTAGCTCAGGCTGGTCTCCAACTTGCAAATGATTCTCTTGCCTCAGCCTCCCAAGTGCTGGGATTATAGGAGTGAGCCACTACACCCAGCTTTTGCCATGATGGCTATTGAGGTGGAATACAATTTAATGTTTGCAGGGTTTAGTGTTTTACTGACTTTGCAGGTCTAAAGCCAGTGATCTGATCATCTATTCAGAGGATGGCAATATGCAGTGTAGCATCTACTGGGGATCTCCTTCGGAGGATGGTGGCCATTGTTGATTCTCTATTGTCTTGTTTTGAAGTCCTATATCATTTTCATTGTTTTGTTGGGTTGGGTTTTGTTCAGTTTTGTTTTGCTTGATTTTGTTGTGTCTCATGGCATGGGCAGCTTTTGCAAAGATAACAAGATATACTTTGGCAGCCATTTTGAATTTACTATTATCTTGCTTTGAAGTTCTTTATTGCATTCATTGTTTTGTTTTTATTGGTTCTATTTGTTTTGTTTGATTTTACTATATTTGAAGGTATCTGCAGCTATTTTGAAGACAGCAGGTGGCATTATGGTAACAATTATTGATTCTCTATTGTTTTGAAGCCCTGTGTCACTCACACTGGTTTGTTTTGATTGGCTATGTTGTTTTGTTTTGCTTGGTTTTAGTCTCTTTAAAATAAAAAATAAAAACAAACTTGTTAGGATAATGGGATTTTGGACATTCTTTCCTTTGATAATGCTATTATATTTGTCTCTTCAATTAAAAAAAAGTTTAGAAATCAATGCCTTCTACCCAGAGAAGAGAGAAAAAAAAGAAACGAATCAAGGATGAGAACTTTGATGGTCTGCAAAGTGATTTCTCCCTTTCACACTATCACTCCAGTGTTAGATGGCAGGATTGATACTATCAATGTGAAAATCCGAAAAGGAAACAGGTGGGTGTGAGCTGCAGTAGGAAGGGCAGATGTCGCTGAGTACTTGGGGCTTAAACTGGGTCTTAAATAATGTACACAATGGTGTCTTTCATTAAAGGAACAAAGAAGAACGGAAGCCAAAGGCAAGGAGATAGAAATGGACAGAATATGGCATAGGACAAGGGTACCTGCTTTACTGGAGGACAAGCTATTCAGAAGAATTTGGGGACAAATGGCCCTGAAGCAAGGCCAGCATATTGCTGTAGCTGCTGGTTTCAAACAGGAGCCTAAAGAGAATTCTTTTTGTGGTCTGTTGGCCATTTCAGAATTTTGGAAATGGAATGGTCAGTTCATCAGAAAGAAATAGCAGGTGAGTATGGCGGACTTTAGGAGGCCTGCAGGGGAGAGACCCTGGCACATCGGCACCTGCACAGTGCGGTTGACTCGGGGTGCCTGGAGAACAAGGAACTCCTCCTCTGTCTAGGGGGTGGCTGAGAATGTGGCAGACTTTCAGCAGTCTGAAGGAGAGAGACCCTGGCGCATCGGGACCTGCACCGTGCGGTTGACTCGGGGTGCCGGGAGAACAAGGAACTCTTCCCGTCTCTGGGGGGCAACTGTGATCCTGCCTGCGTGTGGGCTGAGAATCAGACATCTCATGTCGTCCTGTCACCCATCCCGTGTCCCCCCTCCCCCTCCCCGCTTCCTAGCAAGTGGGAACCAGTGAACTACACATCTTGTGAAAAGATTGGCTATGTTATTTAGTATGAGCTCTCCATATGCAAAGATAAGGACAAAGATAAGCACAACATTTGGAAGAGAACAAGAGACAATATGACAGATAGTGAAGATCTCTGGTTGTCTAGCTTTGAAATTTATGCTTTCTTATGTCCCGTTCTGTTCTGTTTTGTTGTGTTTAATTTTATGCCCTTTTAAAATAAAATTTTAAAAAATTTTAAAAAAAAAGAATTTGGGGACAAAACAGTGAATAATACAGGATAAGGTCAGATTTGGACCTGCTGTGATCTACACTAAGTAGCTACCTCAGTTTACTCTTAGGGAGGACTTTCTATCAAAAGAAAATCCAGTGGTAAGTCCATCATCAGTGTGGCCATACCCAGAGGCACAACAGTCAAAACCAGCACCCTTCCGTGGAGGATGGGTGGAAAATGCCTGCCACCCTTGCACAGTTTGGTAGCAACAACGGCAAATACGAATGCTCCAGAAATAGGTTTCAAGCCTGGCCTCTGCCTCTTGCAGCTTGCCTCGCCTCCAGACCCCCAACGCACAAGCTGCCACACAGCCACTGGCCCAGTCCCCTGCCCACACTCCCCACGGCCATCTCCTGAGCCAGCCCCAAACCCACAGTGGGCAGCCAGACATCCACATTAGCACCCCAGCAACAGTTGATGAGAGCTATTTTAGGATGACTCTCAGTTTCTGGCTTTCTCCTCACTCCAACTCACATAAGACAGTGTTCTATAACTCAGTGACTCTGGCTCAAACTCAGAGTGAGAATAGTGGTAATAATCTAGTACAGTTCCTGGCTCTTCCATCCTGTTCTGAGTTCAGCTCAATCACATACAAACATGCAGCCAAAGCCTGGCTAAGTACAGATCTGTCCTCACTACCTTGATTCTCTAGGAAATCCCTTTTCAACCAGCTGCCTGGAGCCATCCTCGCCAGGACAAACAACTCTGCCTTCCAGGCTCCTGAAGCGTAGCCCTCACTGCTCCGGGAAGTTTCCCCTCACTCTCCCCACAGCTCAGCTCATAGCCTTTTCCTGCACAAGACCCTGAGATGCCTCTGACACTGCACTGACCACATGGAATTAAATCTTCACGTGTCTGCTCACCCGCTGGACTATAAGTCCTTCAAGGGCAAAGACCTTTCTGTTTAATTCTTCCTGCCTCTATTTGGCAGGCCATAGAGCCCCACAAGTGCTTGTGGGATGAATAAACATCAGCACAAGAACAAAGTTTCATGGCCATCTCTTCTCTCACCTGACACCAGAAGGAGATAATTACCCCAAGAAGAGCACAAGGCTGTCTACAGCTCTTCAGTACTGGTCCTAGAAGGGAGGCACCGTGGTATCTACTTATCCATCTTTGTTCTCACAAAGTAACTTCTCGAACCTCAAAACAGGTCAAAGAGGGCTGGATTCCTCTGCCATGCACTATGAAACACCAACCAGAGACTGCCTGAAAAACATTAAAAGCTGCTTCAGACAGGACACTGGCTTGGCCTTCCATGGAGTCGGTAAGCTGCTCTCCTTGGCACCAGCAAACATAAATTAAATTTAGTGGACTGAGGCTCTTGTCAGAAATAGAGCAGGAACACAATCTCTGCCCTTTAGGAAGTGACAGTCCTCAAACAATAAAACATGCTTGAATGTTGAATTTTATTTATTTTATACAAAATTGACTGGTATACACTTTAGATGGCAATTATGAAAAGTCCGATGATAAAATTATCTGCCCACAAACAACTCTCTGTGGAACACATCCACCATTTTGAAGGGAAAAGTCAGAAATTTCTAGACTAGCACTGTTCAGAAGCACTTCCTGCGATGGTGGAATTGCTCTATAAATCTGAGCTGTTCAATAAAGTAACCTCCAACCCTAAGTGACTCTCAGATACTCAAAGCATGGCTAGTACAGCTGGGAAACTGAATTTTTAATGAAATCTAATTTTAGTTAATCTAAATTTAAACATCCACAGGTGGCCAAAGGCTACCATACTGGACAACATATTCCAGATCATTAAAAAGTATGAGAAATGACCTGGTAATCTAAGTAGAGAAACTGTCAACTTGTAACACACCATGCATCCAGTGTAGTAATTAGCCTCAAGTTAAATATAAAGTGATTATTGTCCTGTACTGGAGTTTTATTTAAAAATGTTGTACCTATGTTCATAAGTAAAATTGGCTTCTAATAGAATTTTTAAGGAATCTTTCTTATCAGGGTTCAGAATAACTCCTGTTTAACTCACAGAAGTAATTTGGGATCATGCCATCTTTCTGATTTTTCTAAAGAGTACTTTAATTTTTTTAATCACACATTGTAGAAAAAGCATAGTATACAGAGAAGCAAAATTGTATTAAAATTATCTGTCATCTCACCACTGCAAAAGAAGCATTATTAATATCAGACATATTGGGGGCTGTGGATTTAGCTCAGTGGCATAAGCACCTGCCTGGTAAGCGTTCAGTCGTGAGTTCGATCCCTGGTACCGATTTAAAAAAAAAAAAAATATATATATATATATATATATATATATATGTCAGACATATGCTCATCCCAGACTACTCAGCAAATACATAAGTTAATATACATACATGCACACAAAGTGCTGATAAAAAGGATCCAACTATGTACAAAATTTTGCTTTAATCAATATTATGAACATCTTTTCACCATAATAAATCATATTTCCACAACATAACTTGTAATAGTTGCATTGCATCCCAAGGTATGAGCCTATCAAAAACTTCAGAGAATTCCCTACTGTACATTTGGGTGGTTTCTAATATCTTACCTTTGCAAGAACTGCTACATTAAGCATTGTATTTTTTCTGGATATTTTTTCCTGCCCAGGTGTCCAGTGACCCCAGAGGATTCCACCACCTTTGTTGGTTTCTCTCAACTCTGCCCACATCTTTATGGGTGTCCTTCATTAAATTCTCCCTTTTCCTGTTCACGTGTGCAGCTCATTTCTTTTCAGGATCTAAACAAACATGCACATCGTGATGCATTTCTTATTATCACATGATTAATCTCAAGTAGGATTATTTAATCAAAAGGCACACACATTTTAAGGACCTATGCAACACAGCTGATGTCTTTCAACACGCCTTCCCGCAGAGGTGTGTGGGCGCGTCTGCTGGAGAAGACTCTCTGTCCAGCTGAGAACTACCTTTTCTCTTCATCTTTTTTTGGGGGTTTAGAAACCTTTGTGTACTATGGAGACCATCCTATTTCTGAAAGTGTGTCAGTGCTACGGAGATGACCTGTCAATCACTGCAGTCTGCTTGGTAGATCTTGCATAACTTTCTCAGTGCTTTTGTCTGTGATTAGCTATCATAAATAAGAATTCATTACGATTTTTGCTGATTTCATTTTCGATTTTTGCTGACCTATTTGTGGGGAGGGGTCTGTTTCCTTCATACCACCCAAAGGTCAAAGATTTTGTGTCACAGTGCTCCTTGCTAGTTATTATCCTTCTGGATTTCAACTGTCTTCATTGTCTTGTGACTACATTTCTTTTATGGATGCTAAATTATGATTCTGTAGATTATCCCCCCCCCCCCGGTGCCCCGTGACTTCCCTTGTGACAGAGCCTGGGCTGACGTTCAAGTCCTAATTTACTTTTTGAAAAGGTGATTACATCTTAAGAATATTTTTAAAAAAGCAAACTTCTATTCAACTGCACATTCAATATGCATGTAATTATTCATGGAAAAAAGTGAGACCCTGCTTCTTGCATGTAACATGGAAAAGTACTTGTGCAAGTACTGAAGAGCCATATAAATAGTTTCATAGCACTGAATGTTCTGCAGCTGCCCTGTGTGCTCGAAGCAAACACTACATAATTTGTGAGCCCGTCCAGAACCACTGATTAGACACCAGGGAAGGAGAGAAAAACGACACTGGAAACAACTGGGGGAAATTACTTCATTTTGCAAGGCTATCTGAAAGGCAGGACTTGATGAGTTAGTTTGCTTTTGCTAAATTATATGTTTCTGCCACAGACATCCTCGCGAAGCCCTGAATCATGTTCATCCAACCCACGGGCTTGCAGAGCAGTCAGATGCAGTCACCTTTGGTTCTGAGGACACAGGAGCAATGGAGAGAAGCAGCTCTCTGTGGCCTGAGGGTGTTACTAACCAGAAGAAACAGCTCCCAGAAGCAGAGGCCCCAGGCAAGGGTGTCTCCTACTCGGGTCTAAGGGCAACAGTGATCTGGCTCAAGTCTGTTTTAATAATTACATGAGGCAGGAGATCTAAAGAGTGCCCCACAGTATTTGTCTTACAGTAAAACCGCAGAAAATGAAAGCTATTATAAATACAATGATTTCTGTTTCTCTGGCTTCTTATTTGGATCTCAAGATACAAAATAAATCAATGTGAGCCAGACATGATAGTACAAACCTGTAATCCAAGCACTTGGGAGGCTGACCCAGGAAGATCACCGAATATTCAACGATAGTTTGGGCTATGTAGTGAGTTCAAGGCCAGCCTAAACTACACAGTGAGATGCTGTTTCAAAATTTAAAAAGGCAGGGGGTAGCATAGGAGTGTAGCTCAATGGTAGAGCATGTAGTTAATAGACACAAGGCCCTAGGCTGAATCCCCTAGCCCTGGGAATATGTGAGTATGATATATATTCAGATGGTATGTGATATATATTCATGTTGCTTCTCATATTGTTTGATAGAACCCTGGAGATAGATAGATGATAAAGATAACTTTTTACAGTCTACTCTATTTATGACAGTCCTGTTAGCACCACTGACTTTTCAAAAAATAAATTAATTTTCTTGGGGAGAGTTTTGAACAGGATTCTTGCTATGTATTTCAGTCTGGCCTTGAACTCATTCTGTAGCCCAGGGTGGCCTAGAATTTACAGTAATCCTGTCTCAATCTCCTCCTGAGTGCTTGGATTACAGGTGAGCACCACTATAACCAGCTCCTGGGTATATTTTTTAATTTCAAGCTGAACTGACCTTTTGTTTCTAATTTTAAGAAATGGGCCTGCTCTATTACAACCCTGATTACACTGTTAGTCTATTATTTCCTCAGAAGTTCCTTTTAATATACAGTTGTATTTCTGTGCTCTGTTGCCTGGGTCAATCATTTTGCTGGCAACATTATAACCCTCTTACTTAATCCTTCTGTACTTTGATTTTTCAATTAACACCAGACATCGCTGATTGACTACACTGTAGATTTGATTATACTGTTTTAGACACAACACAATTAAGTATTAAGCCCAATAGTATTGAAGTATCTTTTATCTTAATCTGCTTTTTCAGTATTTTCATGAGACTGCAAACAGTCACAACATTCTGCTTGGAACTTGTTTTTTTTTAAGTTATGACCAACTGAGTCTGACGTTTCTATTTATTTATTTATTTATTCTTTTTTGAGGCAAGTTTCCACTATATGGTTCAGGTTGGCCTTGAACTCACTTTTTTGTTGTTGCCGCTGTCTGTTTGTTTGGTGTTTTTTGGCACCAGGGATTGAACCCATGACCTCAGCTTGCCAAGCAGGTGCTTGTGTGCTGAGCTAAACCTCTGACGTCTGAACTTGTTTTTCTGCAGCTGACTGTTCCTGCTCTCTTTTGTGCTATAACTTTTTAAATTAATTGTAGGCTTTCTCCCCACTTTCTGGTTATTTTTCAAATAATTTTTCTTTGGATTCTTTTTTTTCCAGGGCTGAGGGTAGAGCCCAGGACCTCACACATGTTCAGTAATCATGGTAGCCCTGAGTCACATGGCCAGCCTTGTCTGATTTTTGAGGCTGATTCAGATGATTTTGTTGGTATTTTGTCATTTCCAACATACACCACCAAAGAAAGCTTCCATCCTCAGGTTATCCGTGATGTCTTAGAAACAAGCTGAGAAAATGTAAATTTGTATTTAGGACATCAACTATGTAAGAAATGCTTAATTCATAAATTGCCTTGTCACTGGAAGATAACAAAAGCAAAATCACCAATGTATTGATATTCTGCGACATAATGATTATATCAGTATTTTTTTTTATCAGTATCTTTTTTATTATTTTGGTTTTCTGAGACAGGGTCTCTCTAATGTAGTCCAGGCTGGCCTTGAACTCACAGCGATCCTTCTGCCTCAGCCTCCTGAGTGCTAGGATTTTTTTTCTTCATTTTTTTTTTCCAAATCCATTTTATTTCAAGGAGAAAAAGGGAAAAAAGAAGAAAAAAAAAAACTAAAGCAAAATTTCACAGCTGACTGGCAGGATCCTTATTTATAAGTATTTTTTAAATTAGATGAACTATGCACTGAGAAGCAAAATTTAGCAGTCAGCTTCATTTGGTGAGACAAAGGTTTTTAAGGAAAATGTTTTTAGTTCTTTTCTCTTTAAAAAAAAAAGCCTTAGTTTCCTAAATATTGTAACAGATGAGAACTGGCTTCTTGTGCCACTCCCTTGAAAAAGATTCTTTTCCAGCTGAGAACTTCCACTAGAAAACAGCTATCAGCGTGGCTGGACTGAGATAAACCTCTGTGTTTTGCTTATGAATTCATCGAGCTTGGTAGGCAGTGATTACCACCATACCTGTGATTTTCTTCTGTTTTCTTCCCCCAATACCATGTCATTTAAAAAAAATTTTTTTGCTGTGTTATCAAAGCCACAAATGTAAGTAATTTTTGAAAAATCAAGCAGCCTCACAAGCTCTTAACAAAGACACTGTATTCTCATTTTCCATCGTGGCTGTGGCTCAAGACTGTGGCAATGCTGGGACCTCAAGGAGCCACACTCAGTGCCCGTCCAGTCTCCCAGGCCAGGCTGTGGGGTCCCTCACACAGCCCCTCTACCGAGCTCCGGCCCCATCCAGGGCTCCCATCGCGAATCATAGGATCATGATCACAAGTGACTCGAACATTTCTGTCTCTGTATTGATTTCATTTAGTTCTCATGGGCTTTCTAATTATGAAAAGAATTTCTATTCTGTGTGATACTCCATGTTCACAAGCTTCCCATCCATGTAAGCACATTTTCATAAAGATCAACCGTATCGTTCTTATTATCGCGGCATATTCAGGTGTCCCCATCTTGCTGCACCGGCGTCTCCCTCCCCTTTTACATGTTTCCCTTCTTGCTGGTACTCTGGATTGGCTCAGCATTTCACATTTCTTCTACCCCAGCACACCCTCCCACTCCATCCCTCTTGCCAGCTCTGTCGCTGGTTTATCCAGACAGCAGACATTGCTCTCTACCCCAGTTTTCTCGGGGAAGTCACTTAGCTTCCTTGGAACCGTTAACTATGTAAGTTAGGTGTGGCAAATACAACACACTTCTTGCTTCAGACTATCTGGACTCCAATTTCATAGATGGCAAAATGGTTTGTGGGGATTTCTCGATTCATCCAAAGTTACACGATAAACTGAGGCAGAGCCAGAACTGAACCTCAGGCCCCAGGCCCATGCTCACGTGTGAGACCATACTGCCCTCTACCTGCTTACGGTGCCAGGACCACGCTCCTGTTGAGCTGTGGAACTTGGCTTTCCCTAGTCTTGGTACTAAGTCTGCCCCAGCAAGAATGGTGAGTAAAAATGAACACAAACCACAGGAAGTCAAAGGGTTCTGTGGTTCTACCAGATTTGGGTTTGAATCCGTGAATTGGAAAAATCTTCAATCTACATTCATCTGGAATTGAAGAACTTGCTAATACACTTCTATCAAGAACATAATAAAGAACTTAAAAAAAAAAATCGGTTCTCCCAAATTTAAAGACTCAATCCAAAAATGGGCAGCTGAGATGAATAAACACTTCTCAGCTGAAGAAATACAAACAGCAAGAAAATATATGAAAAAATGTTCAACATCACTGGTCATTTGAGAGGTTCAAATTAAAACAACACTGAGATTCCCTCTCACTCCAGAAAGAATGGCTATTACCAAGAAATCAACCAATAAAAAATGCTGGAGGGACTGTGGGGAAAAGGAACCCTTCCGTACTGTTGGTGGGAATGCAGACTGGTACACTCACTGCGGAAATCAGTGTAGAAATTCCTCAAAAACCTAGGATTGTCTGTTAAGTGCAAGGTCATGAGTTTGATCCTTGATACAAAAAAAAAAAAGCAACTAGGATTGGAGGTCCCACTTGACCCAGCTAGTATCCTTCTGGGTATTTTCCCAGAAGAATTAAAAGCATCATACCATGGTGATATATGTGCATCCATGTTTATAGCAGCATAATTTATAATAGCTAGATCTTGGAAACAACCTAAATGCCCATCAGCTGAGAAATGGATAGAAAAGATGTGCTATTTTTACACAATGAAGTACTACTCAGCCATAAAGAAGGATACATTGGACATTTATATGTAAATGGATACAACTTGAGACCATACTCATAAGTGAAATAAATCAGGCATGCATGTGTAAACATTGTATTGTCTTACTAGTGTGAGAAGCTGAAACTATATGTATATGATAGTTGTACTACTGATTCCTCTGAGCTCAATAAAGAGAAATGTTTGTGCTAGTATTGTTTGGACAATTAAATGCAGATGTACTCCAATAACTGATTTGAAGATAACCATATGCAATGTATACACCATTGTTACTAATTATCATGTTTTGAAACTTTTTCTCTTTAAAATGATAAATACATAAATAAATAATGCAGCCCTTTTCCATGGGTGCCTTCTCCTTGCCTTAAGCTTGGCACGTGACCTAGAGTGGTGCTCCACAGGGGTTAAACATGCCCACTGCCCAACACAGGTGGCTACACAACCTGCTTTGACCAATGCAATGAGGACACCAGCATAGGTCCAAATAGGACCTGTCAACCCAGGTCCGAAGGAGAAATGACAGGCATCAGAGCCCAAATTGACCACCACAAGCACATGACAGTATCTTTACTGTTACCAGTTACAGGACCTGGCTGTCACATACTGTGGTACCTTGAGCCATCTGTCCACCGTTGTGTGAGAGCAGACTGACCTGGGCTCCAACTTGGACAGGCTGGACGCTCTTTAATCTTACCTGCCGGGGAGCAGGCAGAGGCCGGCTGTGCTATCAGAGCTGTGCTGACGTATAGTCTGCCACCCAGACCCTTGCGGAAGGCGTCTCCCCTCACTGAGTCTTGTTTCCAAAGCACAAGCCATCTCAGCTGCTGGTTACCGAGGTGGGGACCAGGAATCCAAGGCGTGGCAAAGCACCTGAGGCCCTGCAGCGCCCCCTGCTGGGAAGGGGTTGGCACTAGCTGAGTGTGTGGGAGGGGACTTGGGCAGGAGGCAGAGGGACTAAAAGAAGCCAACAGAGAGGGGCTGTGGATACAGCTCAGCAGCACAGCCTCCCTAGCAAGTGCAAGGTCCCGAGTTTGATTCCCGGTACCAAAAAATAATAATTAAAAAAAAACCAAGTGAGACAATTCCAGCAAGATACAGGCATTATGGCCCAACTCCTGGTGAGGCTGAGAGGCACTGTGAACACAGAAAAACAGATCAGTAAGGAAAAGCAGGCCGGCTGCTGGGACAGCACCTACCCATGTTGATTTTAAACATAACAGAGAAAGAAATTTAAAACGTGATGACACACTATTCTTAAAATAAAAACATTACAAATCAATTAACAGAAATTCCAAACAATACTTAGAATAAAATTTATATTTGACCATTATCAAATTACTACATACATAAAATATAATACATTTTATTAATGCTTGTATAGATGTATACCAAGTACAAAAAATATATGTTAAAAGAACATATAGTCAGGTAGAGTTTATCTCATGAATTGAAAGATGTTTCAATATTATAAAAGCCTGGGCCAGGGATTTAGCTCAGTGGCACAAGCACCTGCCTGGCAAACAGGAGGTTGTGAGTTCAAACCCTGGTACCAACAAAAAAAAAAAAAAAAAAAAAAAAAAAAAAAAAAAAAAAGCTTGAAATATTATAAAAGCCTTCAATGTAAGCAATCATATTAGGTGACTTAGATGATAAAAATATGATTATATCAAAAGATACCAATTCATTGTATCACGCTTTTAGCTTCCAACAAATAAGAATAGATGCTATTCCCCTTATTTTAAAAAAGAACATTCATCTAAAACCATAACTTCATACTTAGAGAAGAAATATAAAAAATTTTATCACATTTTGTATTTAACACAAAATAACAGACATACATAAGAAAACTCATTTTTCAGCTATGATTTTTTTGTTGTTGTTGGTACCAGGGATTGAACTCATGACTTCATGTTTGCCAGGCAGGTGCTTAAGCAGCTGAGCTAAATCCCCAGCCTCTCAGCTATGATTTTGTATTTAGAAAAAACAAATAGGCCACTAACAACTATTCACCAAAAAATAAACAGTTGATTATCTAAAGAGAGATCCCCATACTGAGTGGTAATACAGATATATAACACTCAAGAAGGAATTAACACAATAGGAGATTTATAAAACCTAGACAAAAATAATAACAAAGGAAAATGACAAAAAATCAATAATGAAGAGACTCAATCCATGGTGGAAATAGTTATAAATCATAAAGGGTCAATTTTAGACCAAGAGGATCAAACTGAAGCAACAAAAAAGACTTTTTCCTTATACACTCACTAGGACAAAAAGGATTTTTAACTATTAAAAAAGCAGAGGTAGAAAAGACCAAACAAACAGTGTGATACTTATTCAAACAGAATCAAATATAGAGTTTAACTCACTATGTGGGAAACAAGTGTTACTTCCAAGCATTAGAATTACCAAGAAGAATAGGTAATGTTTTTGCTCCAAGACAAGGCATAAAAACAGAAAGCACAGCAGTGTAAGGTGATAAGCACGGTGCTAGCCCTGCACAAGCTATACCAGCTGCCTTGCTAGAGGTCTGGAAAGGATAGCCAATATTTTGAAGATTTTAATTTAGCCAGATATTGAAGCAGACAGAGACACAGCTCAATTAAAACTGAGTATTTTAAAATCAGAAACTTTCTCATAAAAAATCCAGATTTCTAGGTTCTTTAGAAAAGCCAGACAATACAACAAACTGGAAACCCCTTCCGGATGGACACCAGGAGAAGGTGCCCCTGTTACATGTCAGATGCTACTGCACTTCCTTCAGTCTGCTTCACCCCTTCAACTCACCCTTGCGGTCCCTGCAGGATTGAAACCAAGAAAGGGTTCAACAGAATAAAAGCAATATGATTAGGTTTTGTTTTAAGATCACCCAGACAGCTGAATGGGAGGCAGAAGAGAGCAAGGAGACCAAGGAACTCCAAAAGTCCTTATTTTATTGCAAATTGAGGCCAGATATCATTACTGACATGGGGTGAGGAGCCCACCTACCACCTCCTAGAAAACCTCCCACAGCAGAAAACTTGAAAACTGCTGCGTTAGGAACCTGTTAGGATATACCAGAGGGGTCAAGTGTGATGCAAGAGCAAGGGAAGGAGTCTTAAGGGACTCCCATTCTTACTGGGAGCTGGTAACCAGCAAGGGTGCCTCAAGCAGCTACCCCACTTCCTGGAAGCCAGCACCTGATAACTAATTAGTGACAAGGACAACCTGAGGAAATAAGGAAACAGCAAAGCTGGTTCTGAGATTTGCACAACTAAAAAGCACAGGTAAGATAGGCATTATCCACACCCCCGGCTGTGAGGAGAGACCCAGCAATTTGAGCACCCATCAGCTGCCTATAAAAAAAAAAACTAAGCCTTCCCTAAATGGCTGTGTGAGTCCCCTACCTCCCAGTCTCTGCTGGCGTCCTCCCCTTCAGCACCTGACCTCAAAACTGACCTGCCAGGGCTGGGGATTTAGCTCAGCGGCATAAGTGCTTGCCTTGTAAGAGCATGGTCGTGAGTTCAAGCCCCAGTACAAAAAAAAAAATCTTAAAAAACTGACTTGCCATTCCTGGGGGCAAACAACAGACTTGGTTTCATAAGCAAAGAGCAGAGAAGGGTTAGCCCTGGAGGAGTTTCTTGAGGGCAAACCCTTCTTCAACACTGGGTAACCAACCTGACACAATGAAAAGGAGAAAGAAGAGTACAGGACAATATGCCAGGTGTTGGCCTGTCACTCGCCAAATGACTCATGCTGGTAGCATTCAAAAGAAGAGGAAACAACAGGTGAAAGAATACTGTAGGAAAATTGGTATTTCAGTAATTCAGTTTAGAATATATGAATTTGTAGAACTGACATGCAGCGTCACCTCACAAGCCCAGTAAATGATCAAAGAAAACAGCTCCCACTCTAAAAGGTAATTCTCTAATGGCTGGAGCATGAGATGAAAATAAAAGAAAGATACAAAGGAATGACTATATAAAATAATTTTATCAATAAACCCAACACAGTTTAAATAGAATGGAATAGTGTAGAATTGGATAAAATATTGCAACAAAGATTACAAAGAGCCAATAACCTCATACATAAGAATATAACTGTAAGATATATAAAACGAACACAATGACGTAAAATTCAACCAAGTCCCTCGATGTAACGGACATACGTCTGTGCCCTATGGAGTTTCCATGAAAGGTTTAAGATGGCTTACAACAAAAATATACACAGTATAAATGTAAATCATTAAAATAATAAAACGTAAAAAAAAACTTCAAAAAGTTAGCACCAGGGTGGGGGGTAGTATAGCCCAGGGGTAAGGCAGTTGATCCCTAGTGCTGGAAAAAAATAAAAATACCAGAAAAAATCAGAACTAGAAAAAAAAAAAAGGCGGAGGAGAAACAAAATATGCAGACCATCAAGGCTTTCAGAAATACTGTTGCTGACAACCAAACATCACTGTGAGCTGCACAGCTGTTACTGTCCACTAGGGGAAAACACTGACTCTCTCCCCTTGAAAAGGACAGTTTTGCATTCTTTCTCCCAACAGAAAAGAACGCTTCATGATGAAATTTCCCTAAATTAAAAAAAAACCAGTTGTACAAAACTCACTATACTGTCCCTATTTCTTAAGTTTCACAATGTTACAGGACAGTTCATTTTTTTCTAAAAAAAGCACTTTACCCAGTGACATCTGAGGCATGGCTATACCAAACACAGCCGTGCTGCATCCGCGGTCTCTGCACAGCCTGGTAAAGTGCACAGATTTCTGAGGGTCCATCCCTGTCCACAAAAAGAAAACACAGTCTGGGGGAATGTGTGACCTGCGCATCCTTCAAACTAGGGCAGGTGGGCTTTGGTAAAAGTTCAAAGACGAAAAATAGACAGGTGAAACAGAAATGCCTGCTGAGAACCCCAAGACTATTTACTCTGTGGTGTTGGCTGACGATGGACCCCCCAAAACTTGGCTTTCACAGGCACTGTATGGTTGACACCCTCCTGAGAATATTAAAGGCACAGAGGGAGGCTTAGCAATAAAAGGCCATGCAGAAAATGCATCCCAAACACAAGGGATGCAGGTGTTAGGAATATTACTAAGACAGTAGTGTTATTTAGCACCCCTAAGCTAAGCAAAAGTAAAGAACGGTTTCATAAATTCAATACTGTGAAGATTTTATAAAGAGTTACAGTTAAAATTCATTAGAACTGAAATATGCCAGAATGAGGGGAGGTAGTTTGATATATTAATGGATGTGTGCAAAAAACAAGATTATGCATAGACGTGAACATGGCAGGATGCTTCTGCAACAGCTAAGTAAAAATGTGTGTACGAGGTGTGCATACCTTATGGTTATCACAATGTAAACGGTGACTGTGGAAGGCGGGGTGGGAGGGGGACCCCGAGATCTGCAGGAATCGGCACTTTGCAAAGCTGCCCCAGCAGGCTGAGGGAGGCGCCCTGCAGCTGAGCAAATTTTGCCCTCTTTTGCCCTCTGCATCCAAGCTCATCCCCAAACACCCGCTGGCAATCCTCGCCCCTTGGTGGGTGCTCTCCCTTCCATCTCTAAGCGCCGAGGTCGGAGTCAGCAGAGCAACAGCAAGTGACGGCAATGCATGGTCGCCTTGCTTTCAGATCTTCCGGGGTGGACAAGCTGCTTCCCACTGCTTCGATGCCCTGTAGGGGTCAGCTGGGCACGGCCTCGTGGCTGCTCGAGCAGTGACAGGGACAGGAGGCCTGACGTCTGCAGCCCCCACTGCGTGGGCTCCTCGTTTCTCAGGGCTCTGCGGAGGCTCAGGGGCCACCACCAAGTCATCTAAGATGAAGAAAGGGATCAGCTTTCCCAAAACTGCCTTTTGTCACCCATGTTTCATTTTATTTTCACAAGACTCTCAATACCCTGGGCTTAGAAAGTCTGTGTCTTCTGTATTAAAATACGTAAGTGATATATTGATTATGACTGATATATTGAAACTGCCACATTAACAAGCAGAGAAGCACAATTTCATACTTGGGAAAGATTCACAGGAGGAGACTGCATGATGACAGTGGCAGCCCCTGGACACAGAAGTAGGGTCCCTGCCCCCACTGATGGATCCCTCGACAGCTGCCGCACTGGTCTACACAGAACCCTCCTCAGCTTCAAATCTGTAAAGTCTACCACTAACATCCCAGCACAAAAAAAAAACCCAAACAACCCTCTACATTAAAAGTTCAGAGCCTCTGACTTTGGTAATTTAGTTTTCTTTGTCGTTGTTGCCTGTTTCTTTGAGACAGGGTCTTGCTACTGGTATGTAGTTTAGCCCGGACTCAAACTCACTGTGATCCTCCTGCCTCAGCCTCCCAAGTGCAGGGACTACAGGCATGGGCCACCACACCCAGCTGAATGTTGTTTGGTTTCCTTGCCAGCAATTCTCCTAAACCCACCACTCATATATGTTCAACCAAGAGAAAGTTTAATAGAATAAGTAATTAAAAGAACACTAAACCACACTTTGTAAGTCTTAAAAATATGTCAGAGCGCGGGAGTGAACCCCATTAAGCAGCAAGTACCTGAGTTCAGTCCCCAGCACACACGCATGCGCACGTGCAGCAAAATGATGTTGCACAAAGAAAAATGTAAGATAGAAAACTAACGATATTTGAAACACAATTAGATTAGTATTTGCATAGGACCAGGACTAAAGTGTTCACGATAAAATAACTGTGGATAGAGTAAGGAGAATCATATTCACTTTTTATTTCTAGTTTATTTTACAAATTTTTCAGCAATGTGGCCGAAATTACTGAAAAGTGAAAAGAAGTGCTGAGTCTCACAGTGCACACCTATAATCCTAGCACTCTGGGAGGCTGCAGCAGGAGGACGGCAAGCTCTGTTCTATTTTGAGCAGCTTAAGATTCTGTCTCAAAATTAAAAAGGGCTGGGGATGTTGCCTGCTGTGAAAGCCTTGCTTCCCCTATTCCCCTCCCCACAAAAAACAAAAAGCTTTAATAAAAGAAAGCCACGTTCCCTTATCCTCACGTTTCCAGTTGCCACCTATCTCCTTCGCTCTTACCAGCTGTTCGAACCGTGCCGTCTACTCCCCGACCTCCAGGAGCCACGCTGTTCAAACATTGAGGCCGAGTCTGGAAACTGGAGTCTTCCCTTCTTTGCTCAGAACCACTACTCTATGTGACAGAATACTGTCTGCCCCACGATTTCCAGCGACAAAGCTGCAGCTAACACAGGAAGTCCTTTGTCCTCAGACTCACTTTCAAGGGGTGTCTCGATGTCTTTAGGGACAGCACCTCACACCCACTCACTGTGGACCACCCCGTCCACCTCTGCCACGCCCACCTGCGTGTCGGAGCCTCTCGTGCAGCTTCGCATGTTTGTAGGCAGCGATGATCTGAAAATTCTCAACGCTCGGGACGCTCAGTCCTTGGTCCTGCAGCAGGCTCAGGGCAGACGCGTGAAGGAGCTCGTGGGACCGGGTGCAGGTCTGGGATCTGCACTCGCCCCTGACGAAGGCTCTGCAGACGTGGAACTTGGAGCACTTGTCCTTGAGGTTGCAGTACCCGTAGAGGGAGTCACCACCTTTGTTGTACAGCAGACAGACCTGCAGGAGAGCAGGCAGCACTTGAAACACTAGCGTTCATGCCATGGCTTCTCCAGCCGAAGCGGACGTTAAAAGGCACCCCTTTTGTTAACACTTTAATTGGTACATACTTACAAGTTACAGCACTTACACTGTGAATAAACAGCAGATCGAGGTTACTGGCCCATCTGCCAACTCAGACATATTAAAGTGTGATTACAAAAAATGGTATGTTTAAATTTTTAAAATTAAGCGGGGTGTGGTGGTGCACACTTGTGATCCCAGCACTTGGGAGGCTGAGGCAGGAGGGTCAGAGAGCCATCCTTGGCTACATAGCACGACTCTGTCTCAAAAAAAAATATTACAGTAAAAGATACATTGCCATTAATTCCCTTCAAAATACTCCCCCTGGCTTTTGATACACTTATCTCATCACTCTTGTCAATTTTTGAAGTGTTCTGCAAGTCCCCATTTGTGCATGGCTTTAGCTGTGATCTTCTGGCTACCTCAATGCATTGAATCAATTCAAAACATGTAATTTTTATGACCATTTGACTTTGGGAAAGAGCCAGAAGTCACATGGTAATAGATCTGGTAAACAAGGTAGGTGAGGACACACTGTGATGCTTTTATAAGCCTGCTTTCTGCTGAATGGCACTGGGCAGCCACATTCACTGTATTTTTTTTTTCTTTTTGGTACCAGAGATAGAACTCACAACTTCACACTTGCCAGGCAGGCACTTAAGCCACTGAGCTAAATCTCCAGCACTGTACTTTTTTAAAAAGTCATACCTGCTAAAGACACTCAGTCAAGAGGATTTTCACTACTGGTGATTAGAGCAGGGTGTGGTAGTGCACATCTGTAATCCCAGCACTCAGGAGGCTGAGGCAGGAGGACTGGCATGAGTTCAGGGCCCGCCTGAACGACATAAGAAGGCCCTGTCCCAATAAACCAAAGAAAGAAAGAGGGGAGAGAAGGCAGGAGAGAGAGAGTCAGAGACAGTCAGAGACAGAGACAGAGAGAGAGCGAGGAGAAGGGAAGAGAAAGGAAGAAGGAAGGGAAGGCAAGGAAGAAGGGAGGGGAAGACTGCGCTTGCTTGACCATATGTAGTTCTGTGTTTTGAGGAACTGCCATATGTTTTCCATAATGGTTATACTACTTTGCACTCCCACCAACCAACAAGGGGCTCTCCCCATTCTTGTACCTTCCCGGGTATTAGTTATTTTTTTGTTTTTGGACAACAGCCATTCTAATCAGGCTGAGAACATACCTCGAGGTGATCTTGATTTGCATTTCCCTGATGTAAACGGCATCTTCGGATCATCCATGGCTGTTAAAATCTTAGGAGGAAAGGCTAATGGCTACTGCAGAGTTCTAATATCCCCCCAGATCGCCACAGCTGCTGTGGCATCATAGCTAACAATGTACAGCCACCCCTCTTGGACCGTAGACCTCAAGGCAGCCTGCTCTCCTCACGAAAGCCCGGAGCCCACTAGGGACTTCCAAGGACACACAAAAGGCTGGCCCTTGCCTTAGGCTCCAGCAATTCCACAGTGCCGTTTTATCCCACATGCCCCCATGAATCAAGCCAAAGCCAGGTTTTACCTTCCTGGTCCACTTTCCTTCCCTACATCCAGGGTTCTCTGAAGAGCACCCCCCTCAATAACTCACCTGAACCTGAATCCTTAGGTCAGCTCTACTTCCAACTAAACCAGCCTCCTTGGGGAGCACCACTGTGTCATTTCTGATCTAGACAAGGGTCCTGAGGGACAGCGAGAGTGAACTAGTCTTTCCCAGGCAAGCCAAGGTTTCCCAGACAACCTCCCGGCACAGAAGGAGGGCAGCTTGTATGAGAAACACAAAGTATAACCCGAGGACAGATTAGGACGGAGGAAGAGCTTGTTCAAATGGGAGGGGAGACAAGGGATGGTGGAGGGGGAAGAGAAGGGAAAAATGATTTAAAAAAAAAAGAATGGAGCGCTGGGGATTTAGCTCAGTGGCATAAGCGCCTGCCTGGCAAGTTCGAGGTTGTTGAGTTTCATCCCTAGTACCAAGAAATTAAAAAAAAAAAAGAATGGAAGGAAAAAATGGATACAGAGCTTTTGTAAGTAGGGAGGGGAAGAAGGGTTGAGAGGAAAGGGGGAGAACGGGGAAAAAAAGAATTCAGATATATTATATACATATACAAACTCCCTATGATGAATGTGATCATTACACATGGCAAATATGTACTAATAACAAAATTTTTAAATAAAATAAAACTAAAAAAAAAAAACAAAAAAGGCTGCATATGTAGCTGAGGGTGAAGGCCCTGGGTTTAATCCCCAGTACCACCACCGCCAAAATATCTATCTGTCTATCTACACACACACACACACACACACACACACACACACACACACACACATTTATTTTTCAATTATAAAGCATCTTCAAAAAATAAAATTTGATCTGTTTTCCTATCAAAAAATAAAATAAAATAAAAATGGTGAGAGAGCCCTTCTGTGCCTCCTGACATGATACAACAGGAAATAGAGGTCTTTAGGTTTTGCCATAAAAGTCTGAAATCCTCTCATGTCTCAGTCCCAGGCAAAAGGAGATGTTTAGTCACCCTAACAATGCACCACCTTTAAAAAAATTCTTTCCATAAAATCAAGCCATTCAGTCAAATCTCTACAATATCTTATGATATACTCAAGGGACAGAGGTTTTCAATCATATGACAATTAAATATTCTGTGACAGGTGTTAAGTGATATGACAAGAACACAGTCAGATAACCACCCTTTTAAAACCAAAACATTCCATCTATAAATGTGGTGCCAATTCCCTAAAATGGACTCTTAATTTTAATGCAATTTCAACCCTTCTCTGAAATAGTTTTAGGAATTTAAGTGATCCTAGAGCTTATCTGAAAAAGAAAACAACTGATTAAACAAGCACAAAAAGAAGAGTAATGGGCACAGGGACTCACATAGTAAAATATAAACTATTTTCACTGGAGAGCAGGTGACTTGTTCAAGAGTATACACAAGATCAAGGAGAAAAAGTTCTAATCCTAGTATAAAAATTATAATAATCTGTTCCTTAGAAATGTGTTAGAACCCAGGGGAGGAATAGGGGGGATGTAGATTAAAGGGTACAAAGTTCCAGCTGGGACAGATCAGTTCTGGAGACCTAATGTACAGCATGGTGAGTTCATTTAATTAAAACATACTGTGTACTGTATACTGCATTTGAACACTGCTAACATAAATATTAAAAGTCATGACTCAAAAAAAGATAGCTATGAAGTGATGGAAATATTAATTAGCATGATATAAACATATATCAAGACATCATCCTGGTCATAAATAAACAATCTTGATTTGCCAATTATTCGTCAATAAAGAAAAATTATTTGATAGTACTCAATGGTAAAACCACATAAGCATGTTGTTCTTTTGTTTTGTTGTTCTTTTGTGCTGGAGATTGCCAGAGCCTTTGGTTTACATACATGCCCGGTCCTTATTTTTATTTTTTAAGAAAAGGTCTTGCTAAGTCACTAAACTGCATAAACCAGAATGGAATTTAGCAATCCTCCCGCCTCCATCTCCCAGAGTGCTGGGATTACACCGTGTACCACATCACCCATCCAACCTGATACTTTCTTGTAGCAGACTAATGTTTGGGGATACCTTTACTTGCTACCTTTATTTTTAAAAATATTCATGACTATTCTGGCTTGCTATTTCTTTTTGAATCAATTTTAATGAGCTCTAGTTTCTAGAATCAGGTCCATGTCATCTAAGTCTTCAAATGTAGCAGCATAATATTGTACATGTGCCCTGTGTTTTAGAAAATGGTGAAAGGAATCATCAGGGCCTTTCAAAAAACAGCCTAAGTCCCTGGTATTTAAGTGGCCACGATCAGTGCCACACAACCACACCTCCAGTCCCAGCTGGTGGGGTGAGCTCCTATTGTAAGGGTTCATGGAACTCTCGAGTGAGCCTGGACCCAGGATACCTGGTGCTATGGTTTGTGCCTAGACATCCCCCCCAGAGCCCCATGTGGTCATAGGCGGGGCTTCTTCAGAGGATCTAGAGGGTGGGACACTGGGATTGATTCATGGTGCGATGCTAGGATCAAGGGCACTAGGATTAAGCATGTGCATGCTGCTGTCCTAAGCAGCCTGGATAAGATATAAGGGATACAAAAAGCTGCGGTACCCCTTGCTGCTTTGCTGCCTTCTGCCCATCATGAACTGTTTCTCCTCTGTGATTCTCTCTGCCATGCCTCCCTGTCTCACAGTCAGCTGATGATGGACTGAAACCTCTACAAACTGTGAGCTAAATAAACTTTTCCCCATTTCACTTTGGGTGTCAGGTATTTTGTCTCAGCAACTAGAAAAGTAACTAAGACACCCAGGCTGAAGCTACAAAGAAAAATATCTAATCGGCTTGACAATATAAGACTTTTACATTTCTGTAAATCTAGAAATATGAAATTAAAAGGCACATAGCAGTTCCCCTGTCCCCGTCTAATGGTGGCTGCCACCCCCCTGACCCTTCCTGCCAACAACACTACACTTGTACATACTCTACAGAACACAGCTGGAACACATGAGGATCCCAGCCACGATCTCACAAGGCTGGCTGCTAAGTTTGGAGAAATTCCCAAAGCAAAGTGTCAAGAAGAACCCCTTAGTCCCAAGATCCACTCCAGAGAGCCTTCGGGTAGGGATTCTGCTACCTCACAGAGAAGGCTCCGGGTCACACCCCCAGCCTCGTGGCTCCCCTTTTGGCCAACACAAGGCCACCATCATAACCACCAGTCTCCTCTGTGTCCTGCCTCCCACCCCCTTCTAGCACCCTGAGAATGAATGTCTATCATAGAATGATGATGCCAGATTAGAAAATGCCACTTTTAATTGGTAGTCTCATAGTATCTCCTCTTGGGAATCTATTTTGTTTAAAAAATTCTGAGTATGTCTAAGCAGAAAGAAACATGCTAATTTTCCCATCATAGCAATTACACCATGTATTTTTAAAATATCTAGCACTATCATACTGCTTCAAAGCAGTTACTTCTAAGATCAAAAGCCACAGCGTAAATAGAGAAAACACTTGCAACAAATGCAGGTAGGTGGGTGGCGCTTACCTCTGGTAAAAGGGAGGGGTCATTCTGCAAAAGCAGGACCCCAAGCTGGGCTTCGTTGAGGCCAAAAAGCCCGTGGTTTTTCAGAACTTGGATGTTCACCAGAGTGTGGATGTCGTGGGAAAGGCTGCAGGTGGACCTAGAAGAACACCAAACTCTTGTGTCAGAAGCCGGAGAATAAGGAGCCAGCTCTTCCTGGTAGATAATCAGAAAGCTAGACTAACGCAATTCCCTTTCCAGGGTCATTTTCTTGTTCCAGGCTCTAAAGCCAAGTCACCCAGCGCTTCCCCTTCTTCTTCCCCTCCTGCTCCCCTCGCCAGGGTGGACGGCACAGTGGGCCCCAGGAGCTTCCAGCACCAGCTCGCATAGCGCTTCTCTCCGCCCCCCAACCCAAGCCCAGGTTTCCGGGGGTGAGGCCAGACTGGGGCTTGAACTCTACACTGCACCGGTCCGTGCAACTCCCAAGATTCTCAGATGTCCCTTCAAGGAGCACAGTGAGCAAGTGAACTCAGAAGACATAGATTTAACCCAGATCTAATGCCTGTGACCCTAACACTCAGGAAGCCCAGGCAGAGGTTCGCAGAGAGTTTGAGGCCAGCCTGGGCTGCACAGAGGTATCCGGTCCCACAAACGAACGAGCAGTGAGGATGCAGGGGGCCTCGGTAGCAGCCTGAGGGCCCTTCCAGCTTGCCCTTCGGGAGGGGTCCCCGCCCCTGGCGCCCCGCGCCCCTCACCAGCAGTCCCGGTGCGGGCACTTGCCCAGCATGTGCCGGCGGCAGAAGTGCAGCTGGTCGCAGCCTTGGCACTCGCCGCGCTGGTAGCGGGCGCACAGGCGCGCGGAGGACACGGCCACCACCCTACAGGCCCGGGCGCCGCCAGCCTCGGCCTCCACGTCCTGCAGCAGGAAGCGCTCGGGCCCGGCGCGCTGCAGCACGTCCCCGAGCCGCGCGGGCGACAGCTCCACGTGGCCGCGCAGGTCCTGCAGCAGCATGCGGCCGCCGTGCGCGCACAGCACCTTGGTGAGGAACGAGCACACTGTAGGCTCCGCCATGGCCAGGCCCGAGCACGGCTCCGCCCCGTCACGTCCGCCCTGGTGGGCAGGGCCAGGCGGGCGGGAAAGGAGCGGCCGCCTCTGTGCAACAGCTCCAAGCGCCTGGAAGGCTTCGTGCAGCCGCAGTCTGAGAAGACGCCGAGCAAGATGAGCTTCTTGCTGGAGCTGCGAGGGTCTGTGAAGGTGAGAAAGTAAGGGGCCCCGGCGCTTTAGGTGGCTGGCAGGAGATGGTCTTTAGGGAGCTGACCGCTGACCATGCGTGGCTCTCAGTGTGCTTTTGAACCGTGGTCTGCCCCAGTTCAGAAGTGGTAGAAATGGGAAACACACACACTGGATTTGGAAGGTTGAGAATAAAAAAATATATAAAACATCTCAACGACTGTATGTGAATCACTTAATTGTTTATGGCAGTTTCATCTGTGTCGTCTGTTTTGCTCGCGTAGCAGGAAGACAGGGTTATTTTGTTGTATTTTATTTTGTGATTCTGGAGGTGGAACCTGGGCCTAATACAAGCGGTCCATCACTGAGCTGCAATCCCGAGCATAGACCCATACATGTGCCAAACATCTGTCATTCGTGCCCAGCATGTTTGGTTGGTTTGGTGTGGTTTGGTTTGGTTTGGTTTGGTTGGTTTGTTGAGACAGGGTCGCACTATGTAGTTCATGCTGGCCTTGAACTCACTATGTAACCCAGGCTGGACTCCAACACAGTGGCAATCCTCCCGCCTCAGCTTCCTGAGTGCTGGAATGACAAGTGTGTGCCACCATGCCAGGCTACAGCATGCGCACTTAATCTCAGGATACCAAGATGGACAAGGAATGGGGGAATGCAGCCAGCCTCGCTGCTCTCTTACAAGGTGCTGGTGAGTATTGAATGAGTCTGTTAGGTCACTAAGAAGCTAGAGAAGGCAGTTGCTCTGACTGCTGAGAAATGTGGAGCTGCCTCAGAGGACTTGGGGACTCGAGGAAGCTTTGGGGTGGGAGTGATGTGCCCTGCCTACTGTGTGCAGAGCCCTCTGTGTCGCTGTTTTGTGCTCAGCAGGGCTTTCCCCAACCTCCCCTTCACGGTAGGTCCCCACCTCTGTGAAGAAGAGGCCCATGATGTTTGCTTGTATTTTTGTGTGTAGCATTCCAGCTCACAGAAGCAGGAATCAGACCATCACTGTATCTCCACCATCTAAAAGTGTCTTGTAGGGAGAGAGAGCTTTTGCATCTGGGACGGGAACCAAGCGATGGAGGAGGGAGGGGAGGGAAGTGAGAAGAATCAAGATGTGTTTCACCTGTGTACCAGCTCTCCAGTGAGTGTAACCATCACTGCAAACGTGGACTGCTAAAAGTACATTTTAAAAAGAAATGTTACAGACTCTTAAAAAATTAAGTGTTTGGCCATATTGTAGGACAGGTGTTTTGTTTTGGCATATTTATTTTGTGGTGCTGAGGCTCAGACCCAGGGCTTTGTGCGCGCTGAGCAGGCACTGGACTGTTGTTTTACAGAGACCGCTGGCAAAATAAGAGAATGGATTTCTAGGAAGCATTACAAGATGGGGAATAACAGATGAAACCAGCTTTGAAGGACTAGGCCAGATTTTACTCAGCTGTGTTTGGAGAGGACAATCTGTGCAGGGTTTGAGGAAGATGAGGAAGGAAGGGACACAGATCTGACAAAGATCCCATTCATGCTTGTTCAATGGCAGAATACAAAGATGGATAAGCTATGGGGCACACAGCCAGCCTGGGTTGAGTCCCAGTTGCCCGTGGCCACAACCTGCTCTTAGCTCTTCCTGGGCTACCTTCCCTCTTTCCACATCTCTCCTCCCTAGCCCCACCCATGTTTCAGGTTCACCTTCCAAATAAACTATTTGCTTCTGACAGAACCCAGGCTGAGACAGACCAAGAAAAAGGTTAGAGAAAAGTGCGTGTCAGGCAGGGGTCACTCCCAGTAGTGTCTAGCCAAAAACCAAGCCTTCATTCAACGCTCGGCTGCTGGGGTTGCAGAGGCATCTCTGATGCAAACTGTTGCATGTCTGACAGCTGAAGTCTGGGGATCAATCGGCTCATTCATGAGGGAACTTGCAGGGAGTGGGGGATTCCAGAGGAATGCAGAGTTTGGGAAGGAAAGGTAGAGGCCAGGCAGGGTCACAAGGGAAGGGTAAAGAGAAACAGGTCAAGATTGGAGGTGGCATTTTAGGATTAGAGCTTTAGCTCAGACAAGCTTCGGTAGCATGGGCTTTGAATAAGTCATGCCAGGGATTTAGTCTGGTGTTACTCATCAATTCATCCCATCTGTCCTTAATCTTCTAAACAAAATCTGTCTGCTATCCCCCTGCTCTTCTGAAGCCATGCAGGGCCTCGGTCATAGCCCGGTGGCCCTGTGCATATACCTCCCACTTGGCATCCCCCGCCTTTTGTGGTGGTTATCTTTACAGCAGCTAAGTGGGGACGGGAAGTAGTTGCTGTTTAGTTTTGCTTCCTCCCACCAAAGGATGGGCTGAAGAATCCATTCCAGAAACCACATAATGGCAGATTTTACTGGAAGCCTGCTGCGATAAAACACACACATAGAAAACAAATAAGCATGCACACAGAAAAGTAATTTATTGAGGCCCTCAAATATCTACTCATATTTGATATGGTACATTCTTGTGTATTTGAATATAGGTGTTTGGACAGAAATTGGTTTGCTGTATCTTTATGTTGTGACCCAAATCAAATGACAATTTTACCTTCACTTTATCATATCCATGCTACTGTTTCTCTGTCTCTCTCCTGTATTCTGCATTCAAAGCTGTGATTTTAAAAGAATGTATGGAGAAGGGCTTTTGGAGGACTGACTGATTGGATAATTCTGCACATAACCATTTATATTTTTAACTTTTGTTAAAGTACGGCCCTGTTGCCAATCCTGGGATAGGAGGAAGGGAGGAATGTGGGCAGCTGCCAGTCCTCAAATATATGCCAGCCAGCTGTGGGCTTCTCCATCGTCTCCTCTACCTGGCCTGGCAGTGGGCTGAAGACTATTGTTCCTTGCTTGTCAAATCCTCAAATGTTGTCTTAGTCACTTTCCTGGTGGCTGAGGCACGACACCCAACACCCACAGCGTCAAGGAGGAGGCATTTAAGGCTCACGATTTCAGAAGGTTCAGTCTGGCAGGCTCAAATGCAGAAAGACCATTGTGGAACAGTCTGAGAGAAAGACAGCTGTTTATCATGGTGGCAAGGAAGCAGAGAAAGGAGGAGCAAAGAGAAAGACATGCCCCTCTAGGTCACAACCCCAGTGAGCCAGCTAACAGCAAGTCAACTCTAGCATCCCCATGATCCAGTTACCTTCCAAACACCCTGCCACTGCACACAGGAGAGTGCTGGAAGTCATCCCTCATCTAAACCATAACAAGTGATAAAACTAGTGAGTTGTCTCTTCTCTCCTTTGAATAAACTGGTATCTGCAGTTGATTGTCTTTGTGGAGATACCAACAAATGCAGCAAATAAAGGCAACAAAACAGATTTTTTTTCTTTTTATTTGCTAGTCTCAAGCAAACCAGAAAGTAATACAACTTGATTACTGAAACATAAATAATTGGTCTTACTAATTCCACAGGCTTTTGCATAGGAAGAACATGGCTAGCCTGAGTGTTGGGTATAACAAAAGTAAAACAGATCAATTTGGCGCAGAAGTTTACATTCCAATACAGAAAGTAAACCAGTTCAAATTGTAGAGATCCTAAAAATGAACAAATCAAGGCACAAAGCATTTTAAAAACTGGGAGTTGGGAAGGCAAGGATCTCAGCTATCGAAGCAACAGCTGGGTTCATCTAAGGATGCTACACATGAACTATGTCAGTGGTTCTCACAGTGGTATATTAGAAAGTGACGGGTCGTGGCTGGTTTCATGATAACTGAGAACTATACCGTCACCGAATAGATGCAGCCAGAGATCACAGGTGTCCTACAGCGTGTGGATTAGTTCCACACAACGAAGAATTATTCTGCACCCTGTACGACTGTCTAATGTCCTGCTGGACATTTAGGTAGGACTTACAACTCGTCAGAAAGAATATAATCAATTCATTTGTTTCTTCTGAGAGGATCTGTAATTTGTCCTATTACTCTTATTTCATGTATTTTATGTAAGAAGGTGATTTCGCCCATTCCTTTACCATAGACATAAAGCAAGTGGACTGTTATGACTTAACATAAAACTGGTTTTCATTGTGTTACCCATGTCTCTAATACTTCATTGTCCTGTGCTATAGGCAATCGCTCCTGATCGAGTCTTATGCCCAAAACCATTCATTGTAAGGGTACACATTTGTCTATGTCATGGTTTATAGCGTAGTCATGCCTCAGCATTTACATAATAAAATTCATCTTATTTTCATCACAATTTGTCTCTATTACAATAGGACTAGAGCAGTCAATTTTTTAAAGAAATTCCTTTATGGAAGAAGGTGATATTACCTATGAATCATCTCAGGACAAAAAGGGGATGATAGTATAAAACATCTGCTCTGAAAAGGATGATTAGGCCTGATAGGGTTTATGGTAGCTGTGATTGGGGCTGAGGGCAGGGGCACTACTAGCATGTAGCATATGCGAGCCAGGTACACTGAACGCTTTGCAATACATTGGAAAGCTTCTCACAATAAGAAATTATTCTGCGCCCTATACGAATCTTGAATGTCTCACCTGACATTCATGTAAGACACAAAGCTCGTCTGCAAGAATGTATTTCCTCATTTTTTTGTTTCGACATTTTCTTATATAGTACTGTGTGTCAATGAAGGTTATTTCGTTCTTTCTCTTATACACACATAAGTATTATCATATGCAAGTAAGTAGCTGAATCATTAGTCTATAATGTCCACTCATTTCCCTGCTTTATTCATTTTTCCATGCTTCTCTGTAAATAGATTCTGATCTACTTTCAAGTTTACATTCATTATAAGTATATGTAAACATCTGACTTCTTCATGTCTTGTAGTACTGTAGTATTGTACCTAATATATGTACCTCTTATTTGTTAGTTTTAACTTTTAATTTACTTCTAGAATCATGTATAGATACAGCATATTACCTTTTAATTGCATTTTGAGGATAATAAAGCATATCTTGCAAAGTATTTGTTATTCCAAAAAAAAAAGGCAGACATGCTCACTGAGAACCACTGAACAAGGTAAGAACGGAACCAAGAACTGCCAGAAAGCCGAGTGCGTTATACAAAAGAAATTAAATGACACAGGGATAGGGAAGGGAAAGATCCTTTCTGGGCTGTGATCGTGGTTTTGAACTTTATCCAAAAGATGCGATCCAGGTTGGGTTTGCAGTCCCATTAAGTAAAATTTTAAATTGCATTCAGTAGAAAACATTATACGGGAACAAAGAGATGTGTAAGAGGTAAAACTGGACTTGGGAACGACTTCAATGTACATGAGGAGGTGGGGTGAGGAGCCAGGCTGACTCTGCAGTTCTGCTTGAGCAGAATGGATCCTGGGATGTTTTTACTCAGGGAAGGAATGGATTCCTCTGAGGGAGGTAGACAGAGATTTCCATTTTGGACCACAGGTGTCTGTGAAATATCCAACTAGAGGTGTTTCCTGGGCAGCTGGAAAGAGCTGCATACATTACACCTCTACAGTACAAGGATCCAAGTCAAGATGGAAATCACTGGGGGGGGGGGAATAAATGAATAAGAAGAATCATTGGTGGCAAGCTCCCAGAAAATAACCATACTCTAAAAAAAGTCGACATTTGTTACTGATGGAGAACTATGAACCTTTTTGTACTATCTAAAAATCTGAATAATATAAAAATCTACTCATGCCAATTAATTATTTATAACATGTCTGCTAGAAGGAAGTCTAGTAGGAAATTTTGGAATGTTGAACAAGTAAAATTGGAAGGAAAAACCTAATTCACAATAAGGAAGGAAATATTGGTTCAGGCACTTCAGTAGCTCTAAAAACTATGACAATCCCCACATAATCCGCTGTATTTACACACATAAGTCCCAGCAGGCATAAGGCCTGTTTGGGACATTATTCCCTTTGTTCTAATTCTGTGCTTACCAGAAAGCGAATCACACCTCTATCGGAGGCTCATTCTCCTGTAGGGATGGCCCTGCAACTAATTTCTTGGTGAGCCTCATCTGCCATGCAAACGACCACAATAGCACTTGAATGTATGCTTATATAACTCTGGCTACTACAACTCATTTCTCCTAAAATATAGACACTTTCCTGAAAGCCTGCCCTGGAGGAAAAAAAAAAGCTTTCTTGGTAATTAGATTAATTAGAACATAAATGTCTACTTTGCCATAATTACACAAAGAACCCAGATGCACAATTAACTCCAGTTGGTGGCCTTCCTGAGTCATACTTGGTGGCTCTTAGGACTGAATCCAAAAAGAGCCAACCCGTTGGGGTCTGTCTCGTAAACAAATGTAGAAATAGAGATGGGCTCCCAAATCCATTTCATCACGTGATAAGATACAGCACTGCTGTTATGTCTACAACAGCATTTACATCTGTCCTTTATACTTTTCTTCTTAACATATCCCTACACATCTTTTCCCAGCTTTTACAGTCTTCCACCCAAAGCTGTACCATCTTTTGTCCTTATTTCACAGACAGTGTTAGCTTACTTTCAAATTTTCCAAACATTTCTTGGTTCAGTTGAACCAAAACAAAACCATGTTACCCAGTAAACTAAAAAAAAAAAGAGAGAAAATGGTTCAGTATAGGAAATTTAGAAACTAACCTCTACCAGTTACAGCTAAGACAGTGCAAACTTTTCAACACATTGAAGTTATTAAGAAAGCGTCTAAAAAAATACTACTGTCTGGCTTTTACCCCAAGGAGTGATTTAACTGGCAAGTGTACAACCAGGTCACTGGAATTTTTGTACAGCAAAGTTTGAGAATTATTAATGTAAGACACCAGGTAACTTAGTGAAAAAATAGAAAAGTCGAACCATTATCTAGAGCAATTTGGTCCTCTTTGCAAGGAGAATGGGTATGGCATCCCAGATAATCTCTAGCTAATCACACAGCTTTTCTCTTTGTCTGTTTCAGTATATTCAATCAAGTATGCTGGGTAAATCTGATCTTTCTGGAAGATGACAAAAACAGAGGGGTTCAGCGTTGTATCCACACAGCTGTTGTACGGCGGCGGAGGGCTCTCGTATATCATGTTTCCCTCAATAAAATCTCCTGCCAGGACTCGAGCTACGAACATAACGATGTTTCTGGCATCATATAGGCAAGTTTTGTGAGAATAGATGGCTTCCTTTGAGAAGTGATTTCCTAGAAATAATCAGAAAAATCTTGAGAATCATTATAAAAGCATTATTATGGTTTATAGATTACTTAGACTCGGATGACAAAATAGACTAAGCATATATCAATAATACTGATACTATAAATCTCCTTTGTACTCCAAAAAATGTGTACACAAGTACACGTAAATAATACAGACAAGCCCGTGGAAATGGTAGGGACTCACCACAAGCTACAGGGTATCCTGATCATGTGGTGACATTGCAGTGGCACTGTCAACTTGGGCAGAGAAGTTGAATAAGTTAAGTTGGAACTGATGAGCCAAAGAAGTTTCAGAGGAGATGCCACTTTATAGTGCACACATTTTAAGGCACCAAGGCATTTACTACTGATGTAAGGTCCTCGGAAATGTCAAGGGAAAGGATGGGCCAGGAACTGACCTAACCAAGCTTTCCAGACAGGTGATGCACAATGGTTTCATTTCAAAACACCCCAGATAACCATGGAGCTTTCCATCACTGGCAGATACCCAAGTTCCTGGCATACAAAAATTTCCTATTTATACGTTACTCACTGTCAAATACTTTTCTGCCATTTTAAAGGAAATGAAAGCTCTTAATTTCTACACAAAAATCAGTATGTAAAGTGCATTATTTTTATTTGTGAGAACTGTTTAACACATTTTCCATTTATTGTTATCTTAATAGATGTTTAAACTCCAAAAATATGGCTTCTCTTAACTAGATCAGATACTGAGTATTCTAGATAAATGATGTTGTACTGTATTTGAAGTAAAATAAGAAAGCTATGGTTTGAATGCTCACTGTCCTTCATGGGTTTAAACCCAAGGCTTGGTTCCCGGAATGGTACTATTGGAAGGTGGTAGCATCTAGGATATGAAGCCTAAGGGCATTCTCTTTGGTCAGGGATGGGGGTGCAGTAAGCCCTCTAAGGGGACGGTGCCCCACCATCCCCCCTCTGCACTATTCTTACAGATTGATTGTTTTGACACCAGCCACCACTCTCAACAGACCTAAGCCAATGCAGGCACCATACTTTTCAACTAAATAGACCTTCTCTTGTTAAGTTAGTTGCCCAGGGAATTTCACTGTAGTAATCCAATATAACACTAGCTGACTGTCAGGTCCACTTCCATTCCTTTTCCCCAGACAGCATCTTGGTGGAAATGTTTTCAAAACTGTTTGTATACATTCACATACAGATATATGCGCTCATACTCTGGCATCATGTTCTTTGTTCATGAATAATATTATACTATATGAACAGTTCTACACATGAGAAAGTGACAGTTTAAATTTCACATGTCACATGTCACTTGAGATGGTTATCCCATAGCCTCCAAATATATCCAGTAAGTTTTAATAATTTAAACTTGATTTATCAAGTATTTAAACTTGATAACTTAGGAAGCTCTCACCACATCATTCCTCCACAGAGGCTGAACATTTTTGTCATTTAATTAATTATGAAAAATTATATGTTTGGGCCTATGTCTAACTTGTTCACCACTACGTGCCCAGCATCTAGTGTACAGAAGGCACTCAAAATATTAGCTGAATGACTAGTGTCTTGCATTTTGAGACTGTATGTAAATTTAATTTTCTGAGTTGAACCCACTAAACTATTACTTCCTAAATGTGAACGGTTCTGTCTTGCATTTTTTTTTTTTGGTATATTTGTGTTTTTAAGAGTTGCATGCAACAGTTGCTGAGCAAAGAGAAATAGGTCTAAAGATTATGAATGGGTAGGCACAGTCTTTGCGACTGCAAGTCCCAGGTGGCGCAGTGTGGCTGGGATGAGCAAAGGCCTCTAACAGCACAGATTAGGGTCATTCTAGTAATGAACCCATTGCCAGTGAACAGCGGTGGCAAGCAGTGTTGCCAATAGGTAGAATAGTCTGCAAGCAAAAGACAGAAGCCACGTTAAGGGCAGCCGGCCTGCGCCCCAAGTCAGCTGGGCCATTCTAGTTTGCCAGGCACTGTGTGGCTGAGCTATAATCCAGGCCGGCCCTTCTAATTTGAGTATGTATGTTACCATGACTTATTTTCTCTCCATGACTACTAAATCCTGGACATGTTGGCGAACACAAAATGATTACATGCACATCTTAATAGAAGCATGTACAGACCTTGTCCGTATTTGTTTGTTTGAGCTCCGTGATAGGTCCAGACAAAATTATTTGCACAGATGGAATCCACATGAGTGCGGCTTGTTGCATAAAACAGGAGTCTTTCCTTTTTCTCTGTCATCATCAGTCGCTTTCTAATATAGGAAATATGAGGCTTAACACAAAGAACATTCCTCTCCCACACTAGCTGGTAACACTGATCCTAAATAAAGTTTAATCATCTTAAAATTTTCTTCCATCTGCTTTCAAAGTGGAAAATTTAAAGTATCAATTGTAAATTAATAAATGTATGAAAACATTTAAGTGTTAAAAATAGAATTATCAAAATAATCCTTCCAAATATTAGGTAAGGGAATCAGATAATGTGGTCACCAACCTTTCAAAAGCATTCAAGAGCTCTGGATTATGGATCTTCTTTATCTTTTCGATCTTGAAATTTTTCATAGACTCTTTGAAATAATCCCTTATCATGGCGTATTCCAGAGACTCATTACTGAGATCTAGTAACTAAGAAAGTTTAAAAATATATAAATCAGAAGTAGGAAACATTGGAAGCAGGCCGTGCCCACATGGATGGGCCTCCTGTGCCATGAGAATCATCGCCAGCTCTCGGACAGCAGGTGGGACAGACTGGCTTCCATCTGTCCACATCTGCCTGTTCATTCTAGTAATGAACCCAACAGGCAGCAGGCCTGTCCACTTAGGCCAGCTTAAAGCTCACAAAGCATTATGCAAAGGGAGGTCCCCAGCAGTGTCAACCAAGTACAGTGACCCAACAAGCTTGTTGCCTAAAGGTCCAAATCCAGTGCAGTGCCTGAGAAACTCAATGTCCCCATGGAGTCTAAGCAGATTGGCCTGCACAGAAATCGGAGTGAGATGTGAAAGCTAAAAGACCTAGAATTATCTTGCCCACACCAGAGCCAAGTCACTTTTGCTCTCACCCGTGAAATAGAGGTACAGGGATCAGTCCCTCAGGGTTGTCCTGAGGATTGCCTAGGTGTAGCCAGCTGACTCACTGCTTTTGAATCTCGATCCCAGAGTTGTGTGGAAGCATTTCATTCATTCCAAAAAACAAACATTTGCATCAATGTACTTTTACCCACCCTTTAAGAATTCCCCCACCAATGAAATAAAAACCAAGTACCTTGTATCCATTCAAAGGGACAGAGCCGATATCCCTTTGAGGAACAAATGTTGAGAGGACAGCCTCTGCTGGGGTCTGTGCAGGCTGATGACTGGAAGCAGAAAACTGCACCCTCGGAGGACTGCAGAGAACGACATTTCACTTGCTCCCTGTTCCATATGCCCAAGCAACTTCCCGTCCTTGACTTCTGCCCAGGAAGCCAAGGTTTCCTCTAGAGAAACCCAGTGCTTATTTCTGTATTTTTTTTCTCTGGACCACACCCCTTGGGTCTTCCTGGTATTGATATGCCAGTAATTATGCTTTTTTAAAATGCAGTAACTCTTCATGTCCCTGATGCTTTTGCGTTCTCAAGAACCCAAAGTCAAACCTCCACCTTTTCACCGCGGGCAACGCTCCTCCAATCAGTTGTCAATACGTCATTGCGCCCACCCCTTTATGCCACCCGTCAATTCCAAATAAAGCCTGCGGTTTTTTCTTTGTTCCTCCAGAGGGTGCTTGTGTCTCTTCAGCAGCTCTCCCATGCCCGCAATAAAGGCCTCTTTCCTTCTTTCTCTGTTTTTTCTCTTTTTTATCTCTCTCAAGTCCGAGGACCAAACAATAATGCCAACAGAATCAAGAGAACTAGAAAATCGCCATTTTGTAACACTTAATAACATATTGAACCTAAACAGTGATTGGCAATAGATACTGTGACCATTAAGGGACAGATCAGACGAGGACTAAAAGATTCATACTGGAATGACGGAAGCCACTCCTTCATCTGCATTACTAACACTAGGACAACTGGATCAACGTTCTATATCTCCTTAAGAAAATGTGACCAAGCACAACCCTTCCAAAGTATTTTTAACCAAAAACTGAATATAATCACTCTCCAAATTATATCATCAATTTATGGAAATTACCCCACAAGGAAAAATTTGCACATTTTGAGACTGGGAAATTCAATAGGTTAAATCACTCAGTTTCTTTTTTAAAAAAATCATATGAATGAAAGTCAAGGAAGGAAACTAATATATTAAAAGTTGAAGAACATAGATCAAATGCGGTACAAAGACCCTATTTAGATGTTGCCTGGAATAAGTCAACTCTGAAAAGTCATTTATGAGACAATGAAAAAACAACATGAGCCGAGTATAAGATGATATGAAGGAATTACTACCACTTTTCTTAGGAGGGTTAAGGGTACTGAGTAACAGTTTTTATACACCTTATTTGTTAAAGACACCTAAAATTTTTACAGAGAAATCACACACCTATGAGATGCACAGAAATATATTCCAGCAAAGTAAAAAAATTAGAGTTGATAGATGAAACAAGATGGTAAAATACTGACAGTCATTGAAGTTGGATGTTAGCTACATAGAAGTTTATCATATAATCCTCTCTACTGTGATGGATGTTTGAAATTTACCATGATCAAAGCAAGTCCATTTCAAAAATAAATGCCTTCAGAAACAAAACTGTTTAAAGATCCCTTTGTGTGAAATGAAGATTCTTTTGGAACAAGAAAGACTGGCCCTGTTTTATCTGTATTTTATACTTGGATTTCCCTTGAGACCACAGTGTTAAGTGAAATAAATCAGACACACAAGCTTAAATATTGCATGGTTCTTTTATGAGAAACCCCAACCATAGATAAATCAAAGAGCAAAATAAACAGTAGATAACAGGAACTAGGAAAACAGATCTTTTCCAAATGGGAAGGAGTCCAAGAGATGGAGGAAGGGGAGGGAAAGGGGATGCAAAAAGAAATTCAGATATGCTAACGTACATACACCAACTCCACACAAGGAATGTGAGCAGTATGTGCTGCAAACATGGACTGATAAAAATTTTTAAAAAGAAACAAACAGCAGCTGTGTATCCTCTGGGGTGAGAGCAGCACCATGAAAGCTGGTTCTCCGCACAACCCCCATAGACACTGTTTTTTGATTCATTTTCTTGCACAGCTTTCTACTTTAGACCACTGCATGCCATACATGATACAAATTACTTCAAGAGCTGTGTGGAGCTTTAACTGAGTGCAGGAAAGGATAGGAAGTGTTTTGCTACTATAGTCATGCAACAGTGATGAATGGGATACATTCTGAGAAGTGCATTGTTCGTCAGGAGAGTTGGTCACAGACTAGACTCACACAGGCCTAAGACTTACACTACACACCGACCTGGGTCAGGTTGGTGTCAGGATCCTGGGTCAGGATCCCCAGAACATCATCACGTAGCACACAGCTGCACTACAAGCTACTAGAAAGGGGAATGTGAACCGAGGGAATTCTAAGTCTCACTAGAGGACAAAGGAAAGATAGAGGAGAGTATCCAGTAAAAGACAGTGGCATGAGAGCTGGGTTATAAAAGATGCTGGATTCCTAAGTATGATGGGGAGCAATGTTCCTCGAGGTTAGGGATGGCCCTGGGCAGCTGTGACATCTGTAAATGACTGAGACAGGGAATGACTGGACCAGAGAACATATTTGGAAATACTCCAAGCCAATTTCTTCTCCTCAAAATAAATGTGTACAGAAAGAAACACTCAAGATGGAGACAAGACAGGCTACAACGTTTTGAGTTTCTACTGTCCAAAAAAGTGAAGGGATCGAATTCAGGACTGTGCAAAGGCTGGCGCTTATGCTGCAGAGCTAAATCCCCAGCCCCTCATCCACCTTTATCAGATCTGGCCCCATGCAGCGTCTGAGTCTCCCCCAAAGTGAAAGTGACCATGAAAGGCAAACATTTTTAATAGGGTCAGGACATTAAGGCAGCCAGAGCAGTGCATCTAAAGACACTCATCAAAGAGGACTGCCAGAACGGCTTCAGAAAATGGCAAGAACTGGGATAAATGCACGTGAAGCAAGGAGGTAGGGATTAATGGTAATATGTTTTTACTGTAAGAATTCTTTAAAAAATTGAACATGCTATATATTTTTTGATCACCCCATATATTTCTTTTTGTCTTAATCTGCAATATTTTACTTGATTTGGGAACATTTAAAAGTGCTATAAGCCAGGTGCAGTGGTGCAGGTCTGTAATCTCAGCACTTGGGAGGCTAAGGCAGGAGGATCACTGTGAGTTCAAGACCAGCCTGAGCTATATAAATGAGTTCAAGGGTAGCCTGCACTACATAACAAGACCCTGTCTCAAAAAAAAAAAAAAACTGCTGGACATGACCTTAAATAGCTACATCAATTTGATTCTAATCTTGTGGAAGTCAAATTAATAAATACAGAGAAAATTAGGCAATCAGTGGCAGACAGTAAGTTGGGAAAGATATCCAGATTGAAACTCTGAGGTTAAAATTCAGTTATCTTACTTACATGTACATAGAAATTTCCTTTCATCGCAAGGAGCACATTCCAAGAATCCCAGGGGATGCCTGAGACTGCTGAGAACTCAACCCCACAAAAATTGTTGCTTTTTCCTACACATATCATAAATCTTAACTTATAATTAGGCACAGTTAAGAGATTAACTGCAGGTTACAAGATTAATTTAAGAGATAAAATAGAACAATTATAACAATACACTGTGAGAAGAGTCATGTGAATGTGGTTCTCTCAACATCCAGTAGGTCAACATCTTTTTATACTGTACTATATTTGCAAACTGGGGTTGACAGGAGGAAACTGAAATTGCAAAAAGTGAAACTAGGTAAAGGGAAATGTATGTGTCACTGTGCAAATAGCAGGGGAATAAAAATAATCAGAGATATTACTAGCATGTACTGAATAAGTATACTAGCCATTTGTTCTGCATGCCTAAAATGTATTAATCAAGCAACCTCCAGGAAAGTACTATTATTAAGCCCGTTTTAGAGATTGGAAGGTGCAGAGTGATGGGTTTGTCCAAACCCCTACAGCGAAAGAACAGTGGGCAGACTTTTAATTGAGGTGACAGAGAATCAAAGTCCAGAATCTACCTGGTGTCAGGCAAGGTCCTGTGACCCTGAGGTGCTCAGAGTCTACAAGGAGAACTCGAACTAACCCTGCTCCCTGAGGTCCTGCTGTGGCTCATTTCCAGTTCTGGATCTTGTTCCCGTGAGATGTTATAAACCTCAAGATTTATCCTTTTCATGAAATACTTTCAATTCTTACAACCAAATAGACTCAACCAGAACATCCTGATTTTATATCTGCCTGGAAATCTGTTTTCATTATCACACATCACTTGGAGAAAAAAAAATCCAACTCCGAAAATGTTCATACACAATGTAGATTTTTACTGAAAGTTTCAGGAACAGATAAGAAAGTTACAATGACTATCCCATAGCAAAATGTCCTTTTAAAATGCCATTTACCATAAATTGGTACAACTAAACCAATAAAAAATAAAATAAAATTTTAAAAAACTTCTTTAAGCCAAGCATGCATGCCTATGATCCCAGCACTAGGGAGGCTGAGGCAGGAGGATCACTATGAATTCCAGGACACTCTGGACTATGTAGTGAGTTCAAGGCTAGCCTGAACTACATGGTGAGACCCTGTCTCAAAAAAAAAAATGCCTTTAATCAATTTGATCTGTCTCCAAACCTCTTATGCATGTAGCTACCTACCACATCCTTGTCTCTCTCTCTCTCATGTCATTCTGTATAAATCATACACAACCAAAGACATGGAAGGATTCAAAGCAAAACAAAAACTCAGTGTACCTGCTGATTTCTTAGGCATTCCCCATTAATCCAGCCACCCACAGTTGGAGAAGCTGAGGCCCAGAGTATTTTACAAAATGCGTGTGTGTGTGTGTGTGTGTGTGTGTGTGTGTGTGTTTCCCAGGGCTGGGGATGGAAACCCAGGGCCTCATGCATGCTATGCAAGTGCTGCACTATTGCGCCATGCCCGTACACACATCCCACTCCCTGGTATGATATTCTCTCAGCCAGAGCCCTCTACTTAACAGCTGCCTTGCTCAGACTAATGGAAAAAGAAACTGCAGGGCAATGCAAGCAGGAACTTTTCAAGAACATAGGATCCAGATGCACGAGCGATGCGCTGTGATCAGGATGGGAACCTCTCAGACATCTGCCAGCTATCAGGGCCTCGGAGCACTTACTCTGGCCTCCTTCTCATCTGCTCCACATCCAGCGAAGAAACAAATGTTGGCCTTCGGACAACATCCTTCTGAGTCTTGGACACTACGTTTGTCTGAATCATCCCTTTAGACAGAAAAAATAAAACAATCAAGAATCATCCTAGAAAATGATTCATTTCAGAGGTGACGTGCATGGCAAATGTTCGTGACCAAGTTGTCGTGTGTGAAATTGGATGAAAACTGCTCAAGATAAGACACGTATATCCCCCACTGCTAATTCAAACATTCAGAACACAGTGTGCTAAGTGAACGCTCAGGAATAAACATAATATTGAAATCAAAGGTGGATGGTAAAAGAGGAGAGCTGGGATACCAGATGATCAGACAACGTTCATGCAGGCGGCCCCAAACCAGAAAGCAGTGATTACGGGTCAGCGCCTGTTAGACAAATCTTTGAACGTCAAGTGTAAAATGTTATTTACGATTCACGCATGCTCTTGGCCTGGCTCCACGCTTTGACAGTGATCCTTTTATGAAGCAAATCATGCCAGATGTGGTGGTGCACGCCTGTAATCTCAGCACTAAAAGCTGAGGCAAGAGGACTGCCACAGGCAGGAGGGAAAGTTCAAGACCAGCCTGGGCTACATAGTGAGTTTAAGGCCCGCCTGAACTACATACTGAGATCCTGTCTCAAAAAAAAAAAAAAAACTTAGTCATTATATATGGCTAGTAAAAGCGTGAAACAGTACAGCTGCTCTGGAAAATAGTTTGGTAGTGTCATAAAGTTAAACATGTGCTACTAAATGACCCAGCAATTCCACTCCTGGGGTATTTAAAGATTAATAAAAACCTAAACATAGAGACTTCAGAAGAATGTTCACAGCTACATTATTCTAATAACGAAAAAGTAGAAACAACTCAAATGGCCATCAACTGAGGAACAGATATGAAGATGATAATGTATCTTTATAATGGAATATTACTCAGCAACAAAAAGATCTATTACACATGCAACAACAGAGATGAATTTGAAAACCATTGTTCTTAGTGAAAGAAGCCAGTTAGGTGCAGTATATACCCTGAAAGAGACTATTTATATGAAGTTCTAAAAAAAGGCACAACTGATTTAGAAGGACATAAAGCAAATCAGGTATAGCTTGTCACAGGGTTACACAGAGGATACAAGGTGGACAGAAACTGACTGCAAAAAGGCCGGGGAAACATTTCGAATTGGTGGGAATGTTCTACATCCAGCTAGATTAGGGTGGTTACAGGCACCTGCCAAGGACACAACTGAAGTGGGTGCATTTTGCTATAGTAAATTAAGCCTCAATAAAGGTGATGTGTAACAAAACAGACAGCAAACTAAACAAACAGGCTAATTAGACCATGCTGCAGTGCTGTTCAAATCTTCCCACCGAGTCTGTGTAAAACAAACAAACCCAGGTTTCTATCTCTGCTTGCAGATTTTCCTGCGCCGTGAAACCCCAAACATCTCTGCTCTGAGACCCGGCTCTGCTGTCCCCTGATGTGCCCTCCACCTGGGGACCCAGGCTGCCACTCACTCCAAATCCTCCTCAGATCAACTCGCACTGTCCGCCACCTCTTCCATCCCTGGGTACGTTATCACAGTGTTTTGCGGACTTACCTTCCAAAAGACCAGTACCACCACCACCACCACCACCAAAAAAAAAAAAAAAAAAAAAAAATCTGCAGTGCTGAACACACAGAGTAGACAGGATTCAAATCTCAGATACTATGTGGGAGTGCAAGACCTCAGAGAGTCTCATTTTTGCCAAAACACCCCTGGGCCGATCCTAGAGTCTCCAACCACGGGAACGGAGAGTTCTAGGGTGGTACAGTGGGACAGTACTTGCGGAGGGAGGGCAGCTTCTGTCCTGTTTTCCCACTAAACATGGCAAAGGAGTTAGCAGAAGCTGAGCAGAAAACCTCTGTATACCGGCTCTAGTTAACACAGAAACAGACGAAGTGCTTTAGTCAATATGACGGATGAACTCTCGGCCTAGGTGAAGCCTAAAAGAAACGGCAAGTTTCTAAAGCTTGAAGGTACCCAGAGCCTCACGACCACCGCTGCGTTCTACGGCACCTGAAAATTCAGCTACCCCCTGAGAATCAGCTCAAGCCCGCAGCGCTAATGTGGCCTCCAAAGCTGCTACTTTTCCGGATAAGGGTGCTGAGGTAAGGCAGGCTGGGTGTCCCTCCCTCAGAGCCAGGGCTCTGAACACAGGCCTGCCACCCACAAGCACTTCCCTCAGTACATGAGCCTCACGGGGATCGGGGACACCCCAATGCGCCAACTCGCCATGCTGTGCTGTGTTCCACTGACACAGGACCCTGACAAACACACTCACAAGACTCACCGTGGAAACTCAGCTCGTAGTTCCGAACGCCCACTGGAAATGGTACAACTCCCCTTGGACACCTCTGAAAGAAAGACTCCAGGTAGGAAGAGTCGATATCGGAACCTGGCTGGTTGTTACTCTAGTTTAAAAAAAAAAAAAAAAAAAAAGTAAGTGAAAACATCATCAGGGTAGGTCTTTAGGAAACCTCTACTGTTGTATCTTATTTAGTCTGACTTCGGCCATGGCTTTTTTGGGGAGTGCTGCTCGAGATAGGGTCTCTCTGTGTTGCCCAGGTTGACCCTGAACTTGCAGCAATCCTCTTTCCTCAGCCTCCCAAGTGCCGGGACTCCAGGCATGTGCCACCACATCCAACTGCCGATCATGGGGTTTAATAGGGGTGCTTCTTGCCTCCCAACCCAGGTGGAAGCCACGGCACAGCCTCTCGTGGTCCTCTCCTCGGGTAGCTGAGAGCACGCACTCTGTCCTACACAAACTGACCACACAGTTGGTGAGTCCCTGAAACATGCAGCTGTTTTCAGTATTCTTCTTACACCTTCCATAAAACATGAGCCAAATGGACAGAGCAGCGTGCGTGGCCCCTGGTGTGATGCCTGTGTGCCCCTCCTCCCTAACAGAATCCAGCACTCAACCTCTTCAAGAAAAAGAACCTCACGGGCCATTTTGGCTCAGCACATTTAGAGTTGCAGTGAAGGCAAGCAAAGGAAGACCTTCGACTTCTTGTCTAAGCTCCAAAAGCTGTGCCGGACTTCAGACATAACCTATCCCACCTTCCCTGTGCCCCCAACCAGAGGAAGTAAAATAATCAAGCCTCCAGGCAGTTTACTATATTGCACATGAACTTGGGATAAAGAGCAAAAGAAAAGGGAGATAATAGGAAATGGGGAGGTGTTTTTTTTTTTTTTTCTTTTTCAAATGGTAAGAGAGATGGAGGGAGGAAGAGGGAGGGGAGGGGAAGCAGATGGGAAAAAAGAAATGAGAGAAAAAATGGAGCTAGCGCTTCTGCAGACAGGAAGGAGACTAAGACATGGAAGGAGCACAGAGAAGAGGCAGGTAGGGGATGGAAAGAGGATTAGGATGTGCTACGTATGTGCACCAACTCCTCCTGACAAGCACAAGTGTCACATGCTGCAAACACAGGTGAATAAAAGTTGAAATTATTAAAGTTTTCAATTTTAAAAGATGAAAATGAACTTGGACTTGCCGTTGAGCTACGATAAAGGGAGGGGACATATTCAAGAAAACAAAGCTCTAAAAATCTTTAGTTTCAAGGCATCTATGAGGAATTCGAACATCAGGATGGTGGACAAAGAGTGGGGTTGATCTACCGAGGAGGCAGGTCCCCCCAGTGCCCCTTACCCTGTGGCAAGGGCAGCGGACCTGCAGACTGGACCCTAGCAGCAGGGGTTCCCAACATGTCAAGGCGGTAAAACTCTTGTTTCTCATGAACTAGAATGGAGGGGATAGTGCTAGCAAAACCCTAGTGGTACCCATGCTAGGGAGGAGCTGGTGGTTCCTTAGATAATATTCTGGACGCTCCAGCTTTCTGTTGCATCTCCTGAAGGAACCTGCCTTTGGGATGGAAGGGAAGGGCCCAGAATGAAAGCATCTAAGGAAAACATCCTGGGTGGGGAAGAGCCCAAGCTGGTTTCCTTCACCAGCAGAGAAGCCGCATGCGAACATCTGCACACAGGGCAAAGTGGATTAAAGCTGCCTGTGTCTCAGGGACAGAACCAAGACAAAGAGTAGAAGACTTTGGCAGAACTTTCTAACCTATAGCACCCAGCAAGTCATATCACAAAGATGTCTATTGCCAGGGAAGATCAGAAGGGAGATGGTGGCCACAGGTGGATGCGGCCTGCTAAACTATCTGCCTTCTCTGACCCAAAGAGTAGCCAACACTTTTGGGCTTAGGAATTTGTCTCTATAGCTGAAGTCTCGTATCCACCCCCTGCCCACTCAGCTGTGTAGAAGCCTGGCAAAACAGGCCACAGCCTTTCAAATGCTGACATCCCATTGAGTCATTCAAAGACCAGGTTCAAGTGCAGACTATAATTCAGAGGAAGTAGGAGAAGGTTTTGAGGCTTCAATTTCAACAGCTCCAAGATGCTATCAATGTTGCTGGCTTGTGAATATCACTTTGACTAGCAAGGATCTCAGGTCTAGACTGGAGCTGTTTCTAGAACATTCTGCAGTGGTAGAAATGTTCTCTGTACTATCTCAAAAAACTGTGAGGGGGGGAGAAAGAAACCTTACCTCTACCCTTTTAGAGTTTCTCAGTTGGACCTGACAATTAACTGACCTAAGGTAAATAAAGAGGAGGAAAGCACACAAACTTCTGTCACCCAAATGTTACATGGCAGGGGAGCCCTCCTGAAGAAACGAAGACCCAGAAACAGTTAGGGATGAACCCTTATATACTGAGTTCCACAGAGCAGTAAGTTATGAAAATGTGACAGGCAAAGGGGGCAGGGGTTAGGGCAGTTAGCTGAGTGGAGAGGTGTCCAGAATGAGAAGGATTCGTAGATGGGGCCGATCTGTGCAGATTTTCCCTCACCTGTGGGGTCCCACCCTTGACCGTAAGAACATGGTTGCTGGTATAGGGAGGGTGTTTTTCACTCCAGAACCTCACCCTCTGCTCTTAAGAAACAGAAAGATTACCATAATCTTTTCTTTTTGTTTTTGAGACAGGATCTTCCTATGCAATTCAGCCTGGTCTTGAGCTCACTTTGTAGCCCAGGCTGGTTTTAAACTTGCAATGGTCCTCTTGCTTCAGCCTCCCGAGTGCTGGGATTACAGGCATGTGCCACCACACCCAGCTTAGAGTAACCTTGCACCTGCTATTTTTCAAGTGCCTTAAGCTCAAAATAGTTAATGTGCCAGAGTAGCTTATTTTTAACTCCTTCGGTTGCCTAGCTATATGTGGCTTAGAGCACTTAAAATGTGGCTGGTGCAACCAACTAGTGGAACTGAATTCTTGATTTAATTTAAGTTTAAAATGAAATAGCCACATGAGTCTATGAGCTGTCAAACCAGATGGCCCAGAACTGGGAGATCATCAGTTGGGCATCTGCAGGGCCCACACGGCTCCATTCTGCACTTCCTGGCCTGGCCCTCACACTGCACTTGTGATGTCCATAGGCTCCGATAGGTGGCAAAGTTCCCACAGGTCCCTTTTCCCCTGGTCGAGTCCCCATCACAGATGAGTCTCAGACACCAACTGATACACACACTGGTTTGCTCACCTATGACTCTTACAGACCAACAGGACACCAGCCCTCTGAAGTGATGATGTGTGACGGTCAGGTCACACAGCCCACTGACTGAGAGGGTCTCCATCAGGGTCCAGCTCTCCAAGTCTGAGGAGACCTTCTTCTCTTTTACACCTGTGTGCTGTGCAGATCAATGTCCAGGTGTCTCTTCTGCAGCCTATTCTGGTCGTGTCTGTGCTGAACTGGCCCCGGCTCCTTGGAAATCTCCCAGACAGTGCTGCCTCTTAGTCCTAAGTGACAGGCAGTGGCAAGCTTATGAGACACTTCCTTTCAGCTACCATTCATTTAATAGCTGCAGTGTGTCTCAGTGTATATACTACAGTATCCCAGTTCCCCCGGCAGGAAAGAATGACTGAAGAGTTGAGCCTTCAGTTATTTACTCTCCCACAAGACTTGGATTTATACCTCTGCTGTAGCGGCTAGGTCTTAGCTTCTATCCTGTGTCTCAGTTACTGCTTTGATCTTGACTTTCCAGAGCTGTGGCTTGCTCTTGCTCTGAACAGTTCTCCACAGCTACAGAGCCTGCTATTCCCCACGTGAGTTCCACAGCTCCACAGGTGAGCCGTGTGCTGGTAAGCCTCTGCAAGGACCTGTGGCTAGGTGTCCTCCCTGATGATACCCAGGGACTATGAGGGTCCCCCTTTTGTAACCATCCTAGACCATCACTGCCGAGTTGCCCATCTATGCAGTCATCTCCCTGTCCATTCTCAACCTAGCTCCAAGTTCTGGTCAAGCATCTCAACTTCCATAAAAGAACATTGTTCTACCTTCCAGAAAGCTGTGTCAAGGAAATCCACCTACCTTGTGTTAGTAAAAATGTTTGCACCCTAAAATCCTGTAACAGAAATTCCTAGCCCAGAACTCTCTGTTGCCCAACTCCTATTCACAGTTCAGCTACAAGAAATAAAACCTGTGGGGCACTGTCTGAAGGCTAGAGAGAGAGAGAGAGAGAGAGAGAAAGAGGGAGCGCGTTATCCTCTAAACAGTCCAACCTGTGCACTGAGTCAAATCAAGGAATTGCACCATCACACATTAATCTATGAGAAAAACCCAGTTGTTAATTATGTTCTAGATTCATATCTCCTGGAATCACTTTTTGTTTTGCTTGGACAGTCAGATAAAAACTAAATCTAGGGTCTGATTTTTTTCTTTCTTTTTTTTTAATAACAGAAGTGTCAGCTATGAAATTATTCATTTTATGAACATAGAACAAATCTCTCTTGCATATGAAATGAATGTGAACAGATATAGTTATATTCTAAAAACTTTGCATTTAGTGCAAACTGCAAGTCACAGAGAGGACTTTGCATTACAGAATACAGGAAGTTTCTTTACATTTTGTTAAGGAATGTGATCTACGCAAGGTGTATAAATTTAAATTTAAATAGCATAAACGACTTCCCATTTGTCTTAGTTACTTTTCTCGTTGTGGAGACAAAATGCCTAACACCAAAAGTCATAGTTTGTAGAGGTTTCAGTCAGCTGGCTCCGGGCAGGGTGGCACAGCAGAGGGGCATGGCAGAGGAGAAACTGCTCACAGCAAGCAGAAAGGAGCAAAAGCAGCAAGCAACAAGTGGCACAGCAGCCCTCTTCTGTCCCTTAAACTCTACCCAGGTCACACGCCATTAGGGAGAGTAGCACTCACACCCACGGTGAGCCTTCCCATTATCCACCACCAGAACTATGCCAAACCAATCAGTGGACTGATTTAGTGATCACACACCCTTGACCCCAGCATCACACACTCCAGATCCAGCCACCTCTAAAAAGCCCCACCTATGACTGAGGTTTTAAGGGAACATCCAGCCATACCACCACCAATAGGCTTTTTTGTTTTGGCTTGGTTTTGGTATTTTTGGTTTTCATGTATTGATCTGGACCTTGGGACTCCAATGTTACTAGAATACAAACATTTCCCAACCTTTCTCCTTTACCTTACTGAAAATTGCAAGGGCTTGACATAACCATTGAAATCTGTAGTTGTTGGTTGGTTGGTTGGGTTTCAGGAGTACTAAGGATTGAATCCAGGGTTTTCACACCGAGTTATATCCCTGGCCTCTTTTTAACTTCATTTTTTGAGACAAGGTCTTACTAAGGTGGCCAGGCTGAGCTTGGACTTGTGATCCTCCTATCTCAGCCTCTCACAGTGTGGGGATTACAAACATGTGCCAGCGTGACAGACTGCGAGTTAAAAAACCGTGGCTAAATTAAGATTAGCATGTCTCGTCTCACACATGCTGATGGACTCACTTCCACAGAACTGCCTTGCCTTGACCATCGATGGCACTGGCACCGACTCGGGCTCTGCTCTGCATCCTGTTTCAGCAGGGCAGCTCCACTCTGGGCTTTTGGAAAGGGAATGTGATAAAAATCCACTGCTCAGTTTGGAAGACTTTGTGCTGCACAGGTGATGGGAGGACTGTTTATCTCGAGCACCCTCCTCTCCCCAGCATGTCCTGTTCCCTCCATGAGGCCCATGGGAGACACTCCACCCTGAGGTACAGGGAGGCTGCACACAGCCCAAGTTTGTTTGCTTTGCCAGCCAGCAAGGCTGCTCAGAGCCAAACCAAGGGGCCATGGATGGCGACTACAGAGGACCCTATGCTGGCAGAGCCTGCCCCTACTTTACCCTTGGGCTTCATTTTAATCTCCTGCTTTTATTTTCTTTTGTATATCTTTTCTCTTTTTCATATCTGGGGTTTCATTATGTACTTAACCCCTCCCTCTCTGTGTTTCTCTCCCCCCCTCCTGCTTTTTATTTTATCCTAAGAATCTAAGGAAGGGATGCTCACAGAAGAACAGCAGCTCAGTTTATCTAAACTTGTATCCTAGAATCTTCTAGTTCCAGTCCTTTATGTGTAAACTGACTGAATACTGGTGACCACCTATACCAGACATTGTCTTATTGCTTGAACAAATTAACACATCCCCTGGTACAATGAACCAACCTGTCCTCCCTGTTGGCCTAATTTTGCTCTCTTACCCTCTTTTGTTGGCTGGTATGAGTTAGATTGAAAATGGTCCCCCAAAGTCTCACATGTTTGAGGTGGGGCTTTTGAAAGGTGACTGAATCACAGGGGTGCTCTCTACTCAAGCAGATTCAACCACTGATGAGTTGTTTATCACCAAGTGTGCTGTCAGGAGGGGGTGCCTAGTTGGAGGTGGGTCACTGGGGGTGTAACCTGGAAGGGTATGTTCTTGTCCCTGACTTGTCCCCTTCTCTCTGCTTCCAGCCACTGTGGGCTATGCAGCTTTCCTTCATTTTGCCCTTCAACCTTGCCACTTCTGCCTTGGAGCCAGCCAACCATGAACAGAACCCTCTGAAACTGTGAGCTAAAACAAACCTCTTCCTTAGTTTATGGGTGTTAAGAATTTTGACTCAACAACTAGTTCAAAGTGGTAGTTTCTGTGATTTTTTTTCTTTCTTTTTTCAGAGGAATGTTGGCACAGGTTCTTGCTATGTAGTTCATACTGGCCTTCAACACATTATGTAGCACTTGAATGCAGAGTTGCTCCTGCCTCAGCCTCCCAAGTGCTGTGATTACTGGTGTGCACCATCATGCCTGGGTCAACACTGACTGTTAATACATAGCTATCTGCTCCATCCCTAGTAGTGAGGAAAGAGAGCCATATAGCCAACTCAGGTGCAAAGTGGTTCCTTAAGAATAATTAGTAAGCGTAGCATACACCTGTAATCACAGCATTCTGGGAGGCTGAGATAAGACGATTGCAAATCTGAGCCTAGCCTGGGCAACTTAGCAAGATCCTGTCTCAAATAAAAAATACTATAAGGGCTGACCATGTAACTCAATGCACAGGTCCTGGGTTCAATCCCCAGTACTAATAAAAGTTCTGGTTCCTAATCACAATTGGAGAATATAATTGCTGAAAAAATGTAAATACTGCTGTGTAAAGAGCAAAAAACAAACAAAAACTTCTTCCCTACTTCAAATATTTTTAATAGGTTTTTCTTTCTAAATTGGGAAGTTTGAACCAGAGCCTCCCACAAGGAAAAACCGTACTCACCCCTTCCCCGTATGGAATCCATTTGCCGAGTTCATTCTTCCAATACCAAATCCACTTGGTGGTGAAGACAGAATTGGCCTGGTTCAGGCCCGATGAAGGAGTAGAGAGGCGCCGAATGGGCCTAAGGCCACAAGTCATTTTCTGGAAATTGAGCGTATGATTTCCTACTGAAATTCTGAGAGAGAGAAAGTATAAATGTAACAAGATGCTTCACTGACATCCACTTCTACAGTTGTTATGGCTCGTGTCTAGATGTCTCCCAAAGCCTCATGGTGGCCTTTCAGAGGTGGCTAGATCTGGAGGGTGTGACCCTGGGACGGATTCATGGTGCAATGCTAGGAGTGAGGGCACTAAGGTTAAGGGCGTGGGTGGTACTCGCCCTAAACAGCCTGGATAAGACATAAGGGACGGAAAGAGCTGTGGTTGTCCCTTGTTGCTTTGCTACCTTCTGCTCACCATGAGCTGTTTCTCCTCTGTGATGCCTGTCTGCTATATAGCACTGCCTTGCAGCCAATCATGGACTGAAACTTCTACAAACTACAAAGCCAAATAAACTTTTTCACCTTTAACTTTGGGTGTCAGATATTTCGTCTCAACAATTTAAAATTAAAATTAAAAAAAAAACTAATACAACAAGCTACTCTTCCGTAACAACTGTGCAAAATTATTATTATTTTTTTTTAATGGGAATCAAACCCAGGGCCTGTGCTAGCCAGGAAGGTGCTGTACCGCTGAGCTACATCCCTGGCCCCTGAATTAATGTTTTAGGACTGAGAAAGATTTTGACGTTGTCTTTCCTTTGTTTTTAATGCTGTAAATAAAATCTGAGCTTTTCTTCCTGCAGTTCCAGGTATCACATTTGAGAGAAAAACTGAAATACTTGCCCACATCACATATTTAAGGGTGTCACAAAATGTATTGTTTCCTCAAAATATATCCTCAAATAAGACTGCCCACCAAACAACTGATTGGTTCAATATTAGAAAGTAAGTTGGAAACTCTCATTAGGTCCGTTTTTGAAATTATTTATTATTATTTGACTAGTTATTGAAGTGCAGTCTAAGGCTCTTTAAGAGAACTGACAAAGTCAAAGTCATTTTCATAATAATATTAAGGGCTGGAGATATAACTCAGAGGCATAGCGCCTGCCTGGCAAGTGCAAAGTCATGAGTTAGATTCCTGGTGCCATAAATAAATAATATATATATATATATCCATTATTTGCCTTTTTTGCTTTCTTACTATCATTACTATGCAAATTTTCTACAGGCTGTATGAAATACAATTTCATAATAGATTAAATGAAGAATCAATTAGCCTTCTATAAAGGCAGACATTAAAGAGAAGTCCAAAAATATAAACTTATGACACACTTCTCCATAACATTTTTTGTTTTGGAGAACATCGTTATAGTTATCTATGTGTAGGTACATAATTATATACCCATAGTTATATAGAAATGTTATTTATGTTAACATATGATGAGTTTATTGTTGTCACTAAGTGGATCCATAAATATTTAATTTTCTCAGTTCTAATTATTAATATGATAAATCCTGATACCTATGATCAACATAAAGTCTTTGAGACACTTGGTATATTTTGAAAGTGTTAAGGGGTCCCAGGGTAAAACATTTGAGGGTTACTACTCTAAGATCTCTTATATCAGTCAGATTAATTTTGACCCCAGGGGACATGCAACTCTATCCAAAGACATTGGGGTGGGGTAGGGAGGCTGATGCTTACTGGAATCAAAAATAGGACCTAGGACCCGGGAATGTAGCTCAGTGGCACAGCGACTGCCAAGCAAGCATAAGGTCCTGAGTTTGATTCCTGGCACCAAAAAAAAAAAAAAAAAAAGAATAGAGAGGCCTAGAAGACCACTAACCAGTTTCCCACAACAAGTAATTATCTGGCTCCAAATGTCGACTTGGAGTTTCAAAGCTGAGAAACTACTGTATTCTGTATCTATATGGGGGGGTGGGGGTTAGGGGCTGTGGCAGAGATTAGAATCGAGAAATGAGGGAACAGCTGATACCACCCTCTACTGACGGAATGCAGCAACACACCCCCATTTACAGTTTACTAAAAAATGTATAGTATGAAAAGTATGCAAATATCTCACACACACATACACACAGAATTTCCTTGTAAAATGAGGATGCACCCTATATTCCTGCAAAATGTGGTCACGTAAGTATCCCCGTTTCAGCCCCCGAAGGAACAGCAATGTAAAGTATCCTCTAAGACACCTCCAGAGTAAAGAACCTGCATAAGGAAAGTAGAAAATGCTAAAGCTCCTAACACACTTCTGCTCTAGAACTACATTGAATTATTCAAATCATATTTAACAATGACTAAATTAAGCCAAAGGCTCACTTGTTCTAAATCCCTCAGTGCTTTCTGAGGTTCTGTGATGAGCTGCGAAGACTGTGAACTGACCTCTGCGCTGTGCTTTTCTGTGTGACGCACTGACAGACAGCAACTAAACAAATAATCGTCACTGGCAATTTCCTCGAGTCAGCAAGTGTTTGCAGAATCCCTAGAGGCAGGCTGATGTTTGCCCCCAAAGCCTAATGCTCTGCTTTCTTTTGACGACACTGGTCTCATAGCCCCAGCACAGTCACCTACTTACATGAGGTTCCGGGGGTCACAGTAGGCCTTCTCAATCTTCTCCATGTCCTGGAAGTCCACCCAAGTGTGTGTCATCAACAGCTGCCACTGGTAAGGCAGGTGGAAGTGAATTTTGCTGCAGCTGCCTACAAGGACAGGAAGACGATCTCAGGGCCCTCCGGGGGATTCTGGCCCACTCAGCTGAGTTCACCGTGGATTCGTCTTCCCCACCCCATGCGGTGCTTCCCACCTGTACCTTTGCTTGTGGAGGTCCCTGTTTGCTATGCCCTGTGGCCACTCTCAGGATGCTTTATTACCCACAAGAATGAATCTGGAGACACAAACTTCCCACGCCCTACGGAGTGGGTGCTATTTCCAAACATACAGGCAGCCTCAGTGCCCGCCTCCATCCCATGGCCAGCAACAAAGCAACCACACTCATTTCCTTGAAACCCTGGCCTAAAATTTCATCTCTTCCAAAGCAATTCCCCCAACTAATCTCACTCTATTTTGCTCTAACCTGGATTTCGCATTCCCTTAGCCAGCATTCAACAATATAGTTTGGGCTTGATATTACATATTTATTTATTTATTTATTTATTTCGTGCAGTTTTTTCTTGTGTAGATATTTTGATGTCCCACCTTAATGACAAACATTAAAGAAAACTGCTTCACTGTTTTGCCTGCATGGCTGGCATGGGGCTGGGCACACTAAAGATAGTCATTAAAAAGAACGTTTGCTAAATAAGGAATCAGACTTACAAGCCCATAATTCAAGGATGCCAAAAGTAGTTCTGCTTTTCAAGTTTATTACATATAAACTGGTTTTCAAGTGTTTAAAAGATGTGCAAATACTTTAAAACAAACAGACATCACAGGGAAATCCACAGGATGGGCGCTGCTCGAGATGTGGCTCACTGAAAGAAGACAGGCACTGATCCCAACCCACACCTCACATCCTATTAGGATGGAGGGGAGGGAGGAAAGAACATGCGCTGATGGGAACCTTTCTGCTTTGCTGGTGAGAAGGACAAATGGTCCAGCCGCTACGGAAAACGGTATATCCAAAAGTAAACATAGAATTACCATGTGACCCAGCAATTCTGCATCTGAGTATTTATTCAAAATACGTGAAAGCAGGCCTGGAGCATACACTGCCATGCCTATGTTCACAGCAGCATTATTTACAGTGGCCAAAGGTAGAGGTTTATAGGAAGCGTTTGGTACTCACTGTTAAGTTGACAGCAGTTATGCAGATAATCTACACAAATGTCCTGGGGGCCATGATTACCCATCGTAGATGTGGTGCTCGCAACATCAGATATGGAATCTGTAAAACAAACGGGGATGCACGTATGCGGAGCTTCACCTCTGAATCAAAAGTGGAAACAAATGGTGTCATAACAGGAAGGAATATCGAAGAGAGGGGCCATTTTCTTGAACACTCCTGGGATTTGTGCCCTGCTCCTAAAGGCCCAGATGGCCCCTCCAGACACATGGATGACACATGGATACTAAGGCCACATGCAAGTTGTGTTTCTTTCTTAAACTAGAGCCCAACTATAGTGCTCCCAATCTCAGCACTCACTGTGTATGGTTCTCTCAGAAGTCCTCCCTGTCTTCCCCACCAGTGCTAACCAAACCCTCCATCCTCAGCCCCAAAGACAGAGCTCCCAGCCATGCTACTCTGCTATTGATTCGATATGTGGGAGTCCCCTTTATTAAGGGACCTACGCTGCATGGAGATTGGGGTCCTCCTCAAAAGCTCACTGGCAGAGCTAACAGAGGGCTGTGCAGAGTGCAGTCTCATGGGCCGCAGTTCCAGTGCCTGAGGAAGGCAGAGAAGACCAAAGCAGCCTGTGGATTTGTGCAGGGACAGAGGTTTCCCCAGAAGTGGCTGGGACCCGGCTTACTTCACTCTCACTTCCAGAAAAAAGTGCACCGCTCCACCTCAACCTGCCGCCCATGACGGCTGTTTTTAAACCAAAGGCAGTAGCATTATCTACGTGACAAGTTTCACCCGTAAGTCCAGAGCTGTTTGGTGCACTATAGACAGATTTTACCAGCCCAAAAGGTCTCCCTCTGTATTTACCATTCAGAAATGCTACTCCAGGGTCATCACTGGTAATGTTGCCAATCTGGCGGTCCAGAGGAGTAGTTCTGCTGTCCTGGTAACTCGGCAGTGCTGTTTCTCTTTGGCCGTTGACTGTTGTTCCAAAATTCATGTTCACGCCCAATCCATCAGGATTATGATTGAAAAGAGGGACTTGCTGGGTGTCTGGAGTCCCACTCTTGCCCTTGATGTTTGCATGGTCTGATGAAAGCATTCCCATCGGCTTCCTGGAGGTTAAGGCCTTGGGCGTTTGTGAAGCATCAAGAAGAGAACCAGGAACAACTGGATTTGGAAAGAACACACTTTCCTTCCCAGTTCCTGGAGCATTCAGCCAGGATGGGGAGCCCTTCTGGTTAAAGGCTGGTGTGGAATTAGAGGTAGGATTGCTTCGATTGCTATAGAAGAGGCTATCTGGAAGGCCATTCTCTGAGAACCTCTGGTTTGCTCCCATTTGACCTGATCCTCCAAGACCAGCAGCCTTAGATGAGACTGAAGACAGCTGGGTGGGATCCTGATTCTCCATAAATGTCAACTTGCAGGTGAGGTCATCAGCAAGCCCGTCCCCCAGGGTAGCTCTGCTGCTGGTGCCATCTGGATTGTGAGCACTTGTCTTGTGAGTTAAGTTGGAAGGAAGGAACTCCTTGATGTCCTGAGAGACTCGGTCTCTACTCTTGCTTCTTCCTCTACCTGCCCCATTTCTACGGCACCCAGGAGCTGAAAAGAGAAGACAAAACCAGAATGAAAGCCAGACTTCACAGGACTGGATTCCTGGCACCATTCCTCCTCCTTTGGTTTCCAGCCCTGCCATCTAAATTCAATCAAATGACTCATCCTAACTGGGTGCATGAAAATCTGTGGAAGGTGGTTACAATAAAGCAGAAGAAGAAATCTTGCATGCAGCGCGCACAGCAGGGACCAGCATTCTGGGCCCTGGGAGGAGTGGTATGACTTGGAACTCTCCTGCTTCTCTCCTGGAACTCCAAGGGCCCCCCCACCCCAACCTGCAGGTGGAGTTACCCACTACCCCTTGTCCTGAGTCAGCTTTCACTGCTATGATGAATGAGGAGGTGGAGTAAGGTAAACCAGGAAGACCTCTCCAAAACTTACTTAGATTTTGTCCGTATTGTAACCTGGCTGTACTTGATCACCTAAGCATTCACAACATTTAAATAGAAAGGAAACCATGTTCTCAAGATATGATTTGATGGTTTAAACTAGAAACTTTTCCAGATTGCTTCATATCATTCCCAAGCTTAATATCCAAAGCCAAAATGAACAAAGCAGGGGCAACCCGCTCGAGAACTCCTTCTGTCTCTCTTCAGACAGAAGCTTTCTTTCTCTCAATAAATATATTCTACTAAGAAAAAACAATGAACAAAGCAGTGGCCTTCCCAGAACCCGAATGATTCACACCCACCCGGAAACAGGAAGTGGTAAGTATGTGTAAGCCTGCGGTGCGTGCAGAGTGCGCATGTGTGCGCTTGTGCGTAAGGTTCATTGGGGGAGAGATGTGGAAAGATGTTGTGTCTGAGGCATGGGTGCATCTGCGAGGCCTGCCTGTGTGCTCACGTGCGCTCCCGGTGCACACTGTGCTATTGGAGATGCCGTTCTTTTCCGCCCAAACCTAGGGGGCAACAGTGACATAGTAAAAGCAGATGTCTTGCAGTCAACAAAATGGTTAACTCACTGATCAACTAGAAACGATAATAGTGATTCTGTGGTACAGTGAACCTCCATTGTGAAACTACACCCAAAACGGCCCCTGCGAATGTTCCTGCTCAGACAGCCCTGCGCTGTGAGCTCTGAGCCTGCAGGCTCGGCTCCTCTCCAGGGAGCCTGGAGAGGCTGTGCTCATTTATCACATCACCCTTCATTCTTCTAAAAGCGATTCAAAGCTGTCTGCAACAAAGGTTGCTTAAAATTTTTCAGTCTCCCTTTCTTATCCCATAAGTGAGGCTAATTAATAATGTATCTGTATTTCTGTACGGTTTTATAGTGAGAAAGAACGATATTTTGGAAGCCACAAACCGTTTGATAAATACAAGGGCAGTGTAACTGGTCTTCACGTTTTGTTTGGGTTTCGCTTTTGAGATGGGGGCCCCCCTATGGTTCCCCGACAGGTCTCAGATGCCTGAGCTCAAGTGATTCTCCCACTTCAGCCTCCCTCATACCCCGCTAGCGGGGAGGTATGCGCCCCCATAACCAGCTCGTTCCTTACTTTTCATAGTATCTTAGAACCATGTAATCTATCTGCTGCATAAAGTTTCCTCTTCTACATCCACTTCAAAAAGACATTTTAAAAACTGCAATTAAAGCCATTATACGTAAGAAAATACTTAAGAAACAGCATTACTTCATACCTATTAGTATGACCATTATTTTTAAAAAATCAGAAAATCACCAGGAAGAGGATGTGGAGAAATTTGAACCTATGTACATCGTTGGTGTAAATGCAGCTCCGGAAAAAATTAAACATGGAATTACCATACAACTGAGCAATCCCAACTTCCAATTACATTCCCAAAAGAACTGAAAGCAGGGTCTCAATGATATATTTCTACATCTAAGTTTACAGTACCATTATTCAAAGAGCCAAAATGTAGAAAATCTTAGCCAGAAATGGTGGCACAAGCCTGTCATCCCAGAACTTGATAGGCTAAGGCCGGAGGATATCTGTGAGTTCAAGGCCAGCTTGAGTGACAAAATGAGTTTGAGGTCAGCTACAAATATATAGTGAGACTCTGTCTCAAAAAACAAAACAAACTGAGCACCCCCCCCACAAACCCCAAAATGTAGAAAATCTCAAATGTCCATCAAAAATGACTGGATAAACAAAACATGGCATATTCATACAATAGGATATTTTTCAGCCACAAAAAGGAGGAAATTCTGACATATGCCACAATGTGGATGAACCTTGATGATCTTATGGTAAACAAAGGAAGAAATCAAAGTATTATTTGCAGATGACATGAATGCCCCAAAATCCACCAAAAGACTTAGAATTAATAACCAAGGGGCCTGGGGATGTAGTTCAGCAGCACAGCGCCTGCCTGGCAAGTGAAAGGCCCTAAAATCGATTCCCAGTGCAAAAAAAAAAAAAAATTAATAAGCAAACTCAGTAATGTAGCAGGATACAAAGTCAACACCCCTAAATCAATAGTGTTCCTACAAATAACAATGAACTGGGCTGGGGATTTAGCTCAGTGGCTTAAGCGCCTGTCTGGTAAGCGCCAGGTCGTGAGTTTGATGATCCCCAGTACCAAAAAAAAAAAAAAAAAAAAACAATGAACTGAGAAAGAAATCTGAAAAAAAAAAATCATTAACAACAGCACCGAGAAAAATTAAGTACTTGGAAACTAACCTAACTAAGGAAGTGAAAGACCTCTACAATGAAAACCACAGTATGCTGGAAAAGAGAATTAAAGAGGACGTCAGAAAATGGAAAAATATCTTCTGTTTCTAAATACATAGAACCAATACAGTCCAAAATCTCCTGATTTCCAAAACTGATATACAGATTTAACACAACCGAAACACCCACAGCATTCTTCAAAGACCGTCTCTTTAATAAATCATGCCGGGAAAATTGGCAATTCACCTGCAAAAGATTGAACCTAGCCCCATATTTCTCACCATGTACTAAACTGAAATAAAAATGGATTAAAGAACAATTTTTTTTTAGACAGGGTCTCAATATATAGTTTAGGCTAGTCCTGAACTCACTATGTAGTCCAGAGTAGCCTCAAATTCCTAATCTTCCTGCTTCTGCCGCCCAAGTGCTGGGATTATAGATGTGTGACACCATGCCTGGCTAAACACTTAAATGTTAAAACAGAAAAACTTCACCTGCTAAAAAGCAAAATGGGTAAAACCCTTGAAGTCATAGACATACATCAGGAATTTCTGAACAGAACTCCAGTTGCATAGAATCAACAAATGGGATCAAATAAGTATCAAAGTTAAAAGCTTCTGCACAGCAAAAGAAACAACCAACAATGTGAAAAGAAAACCTATAGAATGGGAAACAAATTGCCAGCTATTTCTTGGACACAGGCCTAATATCCAAAATATATAAAAAGTAAAATAAAGAAATATGAAATTAGACCATTCAAAATAAAAGATCCAGTCAAAAAATGAGCAACCAAAATAAATAGACCCTTCAAAGAAGTACAAATGGCCAATATATACATAAAGCAGTGTTCAGCATTGCTGGCCATTAGAGTAATGCAAATTTAAAAAACACTGAGATTCCATCTTACCCAAGAAACAATAGCTCTCATCAAGAAATCAAGGCCCAATGTAGTAGCACACACCAGTAATGCCAGCATTTGAGAGGCTGAGGCAGGAGGCTCTCTGTGGGTTCAAAACCAGCCTGGGCTCCATAGTGAGTTCAAGGCCAGCCTGGGCTACGTAGTGAGAATCTGTCTCAAACAACAAATAAACAAACTACCAAAAAATCTAATAATAACAAATGGTGGTGAGACGGTGGGAAAAAAGGAACCCTTCTACACTGTCGGTGGGAATGTAAAGTAGAACAACCACTATGGAAATTAGTGGAAATTGCTAAAAAAAAAAAAAAAAAAAAACCTAAAATTAGAAATTCTATTTGATCCAGCTATTCCCCTTCTGAGTATCTTTCTGAAAGAGTTAAAGACATTAACATATGCACACTCATGTTTATAGCAGCACAATCCATAATAGCTAAATTTTGGAAGCAGCCTATTTCTCCCTCAGTAGAAAAATGGACAAAGAAAATGTGGCATTTATACATAATGATGAACAGCTGTGCCATAGGTAAAGATGAACTCAAGTCGTGTGAGAAAACAGATGCACTTCAAGACCATACTGTTACGTAAAATAAATCAGACACACAAGTTTAAACATCACTTGGTTTCTCACATAAGAGACCCAAATTATAAAGAGCAAAATAAAAGATAGATACTAGCAAGTAGGGAGGTAGATCTTTTCTAAATGGAAAAAGGATCTAAAGATGGAGGGAAAAGGCAGGGAAGGAAGGGAAAGAGGATGAAAAAAGGAATTAAGATGTGTTATGTACATGCACCAACTCCATACAAGGAATGCAAACATTATATACTGCAAACATGGACTCATAAAAAATGTTTTAAATCTATGAAAATATCACAGTCTGTTTTCATCCACCCTATTCACCAGATCTGGCACTATACAACTTCTAATTCTTCCCCAAAGTCAAAATGACCATGAAAAGTAAACATGCTGAATCAGTTCAGGACACCCAGGCAGCCACAACAGCATAACCAAAGACCCTCATGAGAGAGGACCGCCAGAACTGCTTCAGAAAGTGGCAGGAATGATGGGATAAGTGTGTTTGAAGGGGCAGGGGTATTTTGAGGGAGTTCATGGTAATGTGTCTTTTACTATAATAAAAATGCTTAAATTTAAACATTCACAGGCATTTTCAATCACACCTTCTATAGTGCTATGAATATAGTAAGAAGATGTACACACTGGGACAGGCTTTGGAAGAGAAAATGAAGGCATTTTTACGTGATAAAGTAGAGACCTTATAGATGCTGCTGTTTCTTTCCCATGACTCCCCTTCATTTAAAAGTTCGTGCAATTCAAAAGGCAGGACACCACTTACCTCTGGACACAGACGGGTTCCTCCGCATGTGCTTGCTGTTGCAGATGTCTTGAATGTTCTGGACCACGTCTGGGCTCAGCCCATGATCCCTCATGATGGCCAGCACCTTTCTGTCCATCAGGTTATGGGATCGGAGGCAGTTGGGGTAGCTACAGTTCCCCCGCGTGAAGTGTTCACAAATGTGGAGTCTTTCACAGGGCGGCTGCTGGTTACAGATCTGTTTTCGGCCCTCTCCTTTATAACTTTTGCATATCTATAGAGGAGAGAGATAACAGCAGAGAAAAAACACCTTCTTGTATCTGCCACACATTCATTAAAGGCTTAAGTATACAAACATTTCTATAACAAACATAAAAAGGAAAATAATACGTATTCCACGACCTTTGATAACACGCACTCAACTCATGCTTTATTTGGGGGCGAAAGAGGTCCAGACACGAAATAAAAGATAGTGATGAACAAGGTTAATTTGGGGAGAATATCAATCAGATGGCCACCCACAAACAGGATGCAAACTCAGCTCTATGTTACAAAGGCACCCCCAAAGGAAGTCTAGTTTTGGATATCAACTTGGTTTGTAATTAGTTGTGTCTAAAAGGCAACTGTTTGGGAATTCGGAATTTTGTCTCTGCTGAGCAGAATGTGTGAAGTTTCTCAAATGACCTCCCATTTGTACCTAGATAGATGTATCTACATATCTAGTTCTACAGAGATAGACTTCCTTCTAAAAGGCAGAATACTGCCACTGTGGCCAGACTGTAGGATGCAGGAACAAAGGATGCTTTTTTAAAGTCTGAGGCCCCAGCAGTAGCTAGGTGACCAAGGGATTTACTCTCAGTTTCTGTTTCCTTTGCTCTAACAGGAGGAAAACATTTGGTGGGTTCACCTCAATCACATGATTAAGCAGACTAACAAAATGTGCCACTGTGTTGTGCAAGACACAAGATGTGGCATATGTCTTCGAACTATAAATGAGGAAACCAATGTAATTAGTAAAACAACGGAGCTTCAGGTATTTTAAGACAAAAACATTTGTAAGTTATCTTCAAAGGCTCTACTGTAGACCAGATTGACATGGTTCCCATGACTGGTGTATGTAAAGACACTCATCCCAACTCCAGAACAATGGCTTAGCTACATAAAATAGTTTCTTTCTTTTGGTACCAGGAATTGAACTCATGACCTTGCACTTGCCAGGCAGGCACTTATGCCACTGAGCTAAATCCCTGGCCCCATAAGATAGTTTTTAAAGCTAGGTCCAAATAGATAAAGTTGCTGTGGAGTCTACGATCCAGATTCTAGATTCTAAACTACTGGTTCTCAAAGTATGATCACAGGACCAAGAGAATCCAGAAGCAGCAACCGGGGGGGGGGGGGTGTCTGTGCTTTAACAACCCTCCAGTTTATTTTGATGCACCCTCAAGCTGAAGAACTGGTGTCCTGAAGAACAGTTCACAACTTCACAAATGATGCTTTGGTTAATACACCTACTACCATACTAATGTCGACTCATGTCGAATGCCTACCTCCATTAACCTAAGACAAATGAAGTCATTTCTTTGTTTAATAAGCACATTTTAGTTTTACAACTTTACATACAGTTTGCCTGATGTTTCTATGTTCTCGTAGATCAGCGATGGTCAACCTTTTAGAGTTTTCAACGATATAAACACCCCACTGGAGCACTCATGCTGTGAGTTCACAAATACGTCATAGGTCAAGGCTGAGTGGAAAGATGTGGCTGTTTTAAGTTTTTTTACTTAAGGGTAAGGCATACATCTTATTCACTGCTGCCTTTAGCATTTAATCCAGCACCTCAGGCTTGCAGTCATTTCTAAGTCTTAATCAAAAGAATGCAAAACAACAAATACAGTGGTGCACCAAGGGTTTGATGCCTGGTCAGGGTTGCAAGTAGTTAATGGAAGAGCTGGAGGGAACCAAGAACAGTCCCCTGTGGCCCTCTCAGGACCCTGTTCTCTACACTCCCACTCACATGTATCTTAGGTCCTCTCTCCCCTATAACCTCTGCTGACAAAACAGCAAAGTTAATCAGTAAGAATAATTCCTTCCTTTTCAAGAACCAATCTGGTCCAAGTCTTAAACTACCTTCAATCTGGCTGAACCCTCTGCTAAAGTGTCAGGAAGATATTCTGCCCAATCCCCCAAGGTAAATACGCCTCAAAAGGCCTCTAGCTCAGCACTTCCAAACGGAAACTGATGCTGCTGATGCTAACTACAGCCCTCAGCTCTTTGTACCCCTAGATCAGGAAATGGTGAGTCTCCCAGCATGGGGTCTTCACGCTGACCAGTGGTAAATGGGAATTCCATTAGAAGCTAAAAAGAAGCTTCCAGGGAGAAGCTACCACCGTACCTATTAAATATGGGTGGGAAACTTGGGTGACACTGCTCCTTCTTGGTACTCTGCTAAAAGCTAGATGAGACCATTTTCCTAAAGGACCTTCATAGTGCTTCCATGAGTGGGCTCTGCAGGATCCCTCGGGAAACACCACTCCGCCTTAGCTCCCAATGCTGACCTCCAAAGGGAAGGGAAGAGCTGCTGCTCCCAGATGTTCTGCCAACTAGGTAAGTGTGTGTCCTCACATGCAGAGTCCTTGGGGATTCTGAAACAATCTGAAGTGGTCAGACCCAATAAGTGACTGTTTTGGGCAACCCACTTAGGATCCCTTCTGTCTCTCTCTCAGACAGAAGCTTCTTTTTTCTCAATAAATATATTCTGCTTTTAAAAAAAAAACACCATAAGTGACTGTTTTAAGGCTCCAGTTGACACCACATGTATCAGGGACCTGGCCTAGATCCCCAATCTCCCAAATGAGTGTACAGTAAAGACTTAAATAAATGAGACAAGCGGTATGATTTTAGGGCTCCAGGAGGATCAATACCCTCTGCAGAGTTCGAGACTCTGAGGGCTAAGACAGGGAATGTCTCTGGGAAGCCCGCATTTATTTAGATTTTCAGACAATGAAGGGGTTAAGGTGGAAAGCATAGGAAACTAAACTTGGGAGTGGTTCAAAAACTTTTCCAAGTAACAGATTGTATTTAATTAAGGAGAACCATCTTATGTTAATTTAGGAGATGTATCTTAGGAGAAGATCTCCATGTTGCATTTCACTACAGGAATGAAACACCTGCAGCTACAGTCCTTATTTAGTTAACTGAAGTTTGAGCCAGGTATCCTCAGCCATTATCTTATTTTGCCTTGGTCATGCAGCAGCCCTGCAGATGTGTGCAATTTCCAGTTTCAATGGCTCCCAACACACATGAAAACGGGGCCACTGTCATTACTCAGGTGTCATAGTAAGTCTTTCCCTAGTTGTCATTCCCGCTCACAAAAGGAAAAGGACAGGATGCCACTGTTTATCAGTGAGACCTTTCTTAAATATGGTTGGTGTCTAAGGGTATTCACCACAATCTAGAAGCCATGGGGCACTAGACTGGCACCAATACCCCACAACAAGACTTCTGAACCTTGGTTTCCTGAAGAAAGAACTATAGATAAGAATACATAGACTTGAGAGAGGAAATAGACTATATCCTTCAAAAAAATTATTTTTTTGAGGAGTTGTTGATTTTTTTGAGACAGGGTCTCTCTATTGTTCTGGCTGGCCATGAAATCACTATGTAGCCCAGGCTGGCCTAGAACTTGCAGAAATCCTTCTGCCTCAGCCTCCGGAGTGCTAGAATTATAGGCATGCACCACAGGCCCAGCCTCTCAAAAATTCTTAGAGTGCCTTGCACTCATCTCTGTCCTAAAGTGGCCAACTCAAAATCACCACTTATGGCATAAGCTCTTCTTTTTTAGAAAATTGGAAGGATATTAATTTATTTATTTAGTTATTTTAAACAGGTCTTGCTATGTAATTCAGGCTGGTCTTGAACTTGCTATGTAGCCCACCCACTCACTGCGATTCTCCTACCTCAGCCTCCTAAGTACTAGGATTACAAATGTTCACCACCATAAGGCGTCAAAAGGTCTTCTGAGTGATCAGAAAAACACTCAGCTCAGAATAAAAATGTCTATCCCTCAAGAAGTCACCAGCAGCTATCTTGTCATGTATAAAAGAAAATCTGAATCCCAGCCTCACTCACATGGTCCCCATCCCTCCAGCCACTCCATCCAGGATGCATCCCTGTGTCTCTCTTTGAGCATGAGGCTAACATCTCCACGTTCAGGTTTTTCTCAGGCTGGATTTATGCTTTAAACAGCATCCTCTGTTTGTAAGTCTCTATTTCTATCTAGATAAGACTTAGCTACTCACCACTGTTCTCATCTTTCTTTCTTTCTTTTTTTTGTACAAGGGATCGAACTCAACCTTGCACTTGCCAGGCAGATGCTGATGCCCCTGAGCTAAGTCTCCAGCCCTCATTTTTCTTCTAGTAATAGAAGTTCCCAAGTTTTGGGTAGACAAATGCTCACCCAGCTGGAAACTACATTTCCCACCCTTCCTTTCAGCTAAGCATCAGCATGTGAAAAGCTATAGCCAATGAAATGCGAGCAGATGTGCTAGCTGCAATGCCCGTGTGACCTCTTTTAAAAAGGAAAATTTGTCTCCCCCTTACTTCTTCTCTATACTCCCATCCAAGTACTAACCAGGCCCGACCCTGCTTAGCTTCCGAGATCAGACGAGATAGGGTGCATTCAGGGTGGTATAGCCGTAGACTCTTCTCTATACTCAAATTGGCTAGAAAATGGTAACAAATGAGATCAGCCATGCATCTGGAGATGGAAGCCACATTTAAAAAATTACAGATCTGACCTATGGGCCTGAGTGCCTGGATGATCTAGGCACTCACCCAGGCTCTCCTTTCCTGCCCACACCAAGACAAGACCATGACTTGACACATCATTCTGTAAAGGACTACACAGTAAATATTGTAGGCTTTGCAGGCTATTCCAGCTCTGCTGCAACTACCCAACTCCTCCTGACAGTGAAAAGCACTCATAGTACATAAACAAATAGGCATGGCTGCATTCCATTGAACTTTTATCTGCAAAGAAAACAGGTGGCAAGCCTGTGCGCTAGGCTGCTGACTCCTCATGTAGCCTATCAAGTGGTAGGGAAATAAAAGTAAAGTGTATTTTGCTATATTGTGTGTGGGGGGAGCCTGTGAAAACAGTGGAGCCAGTTCCCCTGTCTCCCCTATAATCATCCACCAAACTTCAGTTCAAAGGTCACCTCTTCTGAGAGGCCACCCTGATATAAAGCAGCAGTGAGTCCTACAACTATTATGTCTTGAGGTCACCCTTGCCCACCCAGGGGCTCCATAGCAGCCTAGCAGTAGATGCACCCCGATTTCCACCCAGGGGCTCCACCGCAGTCTAGCAATAGTCGTACCCAGAGTTAAATTCTTCTTCTTTTTTTTCTGGAGGGAGGCATCGAACTCACAACCTCACACTTGCCAGGAAGGCACTGGTGCTGCTGAGCTACATCCCTGGCCCCTCTGATTTAAGTTCTAGTCATCCTCAAGCAGGAAGGAAACCACTGGAATCTCTCAGGCCACTCCGCAACAGTCTTGACCACCAACTGCAGGGCCCTGCTGCTGACTTGACGTTTTTCCTGCTGCACCGCCAGGACATCAGTGATACAATGCTGCAGTAATACTCTCCCTCCTGTGTAAACAGTAATCATGACACTTACCTCAGGCATAAAAAATGGGTCACTTTGGACGAGCAGCACCGCCAGTTGCTCTTGGTTTAGTCCAGAGAGTTCATGATTTTTGAGGACTCGGAAATTATCTTCTGAGAGAACCTCATGAGAATATTTGCACAAGTTCCTAGAAGAAAACGTAACCATTGTCATGTTTCCACTTCACAGAGGCAAACAAACTCATCCACAAAATGTTCACTCAGCAAAAATCAATGCTATACCATGGTCACTCATACAAGTTGGGCCTGCTCAAAGAATACAACTCTTCATTTTGCTTTTCTGGCTTTTTTGTGGGGCGTGGAGGTTGGTACCAGGAACTGAACTCAGGACCTTGCACTTGCCAGGCAAGCATTGTGCCGCTGAGCTATATCCCTGGGCCTTGTTTTGTTTTGAGACAGGGCATCACTATGCAGTTCGGGCTGGCCTTGAACTCACTATGTAGCCTCGAACTCATGGCAATCCGCTTGCTTCCTCTTGGGTACTATGATTACAAGTGTGCACCACCACACTTGGCCCAAAGAATATGAACTAAAAAGATACACTTAAGAGGGATGTGAATGAGCACTCCCCTGGGCCAGGCCTAAAATGCATCTAAATAAATAAATACATGAAAAAAAAAAAAAAGATAAAGCACAGAAAAGTTTTTAAAAAGATACATTTATGAAGCAGATAGATAGAGATGTATTTTCCTCACAAATTATACACAATATATATACACACAGTTGACTTTAACCATTGTAATACTTCTTTGAACAATAGCTCCCCAAAATCCATCATCATTTGTGTGTAGCTTGGAACAATGAAAGGGGGGGGGACCCAGGAGCATCTACCTGTACTAGAAATGATTACCCATTGAGAAGTTAAAGAAAATTCCCTTTACTTAACATTTTAATTACACAGAATTATTCATTGCCATATGTGCTCTCAGTTATATACCTATGTATACTTATAAAGGAATGTAAACAAACTCTTAATTGTATATCCAAATTACAGAAAAAGATGGAAAAGCTCCTGTTTTAGGACTTTAATGGCTTGGGTCAACACTGTCCAACAGAATTTTCTGTGATGATGGGACTGTTCTATACAATTTGAGTTTTCGGAGAGGGAGAGAAAGGGACGTAAGAAGAATTCAGATGTGTCAGATGCATGTACCAACTCCTCACGATGAATGTAATCATCATGTACTGCAAACATGAACTGATACAATTTTTTTTAGAGTTTTCCAACATGGAAACCAATATGGCAACTGAACACTTGATTTTTCACTTTGAAGTCTGAGGAAGATTGATTTAGTTTGAGAAATCCTGCTAGTTCTGTTATTAATGTTAACATAGTAAAATAATTTTACTTTTTAGCTTACATACCTACATATGATATCACAAAGTCCTTGGGCTTAATAGTTATTAATATGATGGCCTATTAATTTGTTCTAGTTGCACAATCATTATCAAATTGGCAGACAGGCTAATGGCCAGGTTTTCACTACATAAATACTGTGGCTACAATGATCTTGATATAATAACCTTTCTCATTTTACATTATTTTCTTGAGATTTATTCTCTTGGCAATATTGTTTCAAAGGACATAATAATTTGCTTAGCATCTCTGTGTTTCATTTTGACCTACTGCACATGCCAGCAATCTGGGAGTGTGTCTATTTCCCCACTAGCATGTTAAGACTGAATTTTGTCACTTTTGCTACTATAATAGATATAAACTTATGTTTTTATTTTATTTTATTTTATTTTATTTTATTTTACTTTATTTTATTTTATTTTAGGTACTGGGGATCAAACTCGCAACGTTATGCTTTCCAGGCAGGTTCTTATGCCACTGAGCTAAATCCCCATATTTCTATTACTAGCAAGAAGAAAATATTCCCCAAATGTTGTCCTGGTCTTTTTAAAAGTATACATTACTATTTATTCATATCCTTTTTTATTTTTTTATCAGTGCTGGGCATCGAACTCACAACGGTGCTTTTGCAAGGCAGGCGCTTATGCTGCTGAGCTAAATCCCCAGCCCCTTGTTCATATCCTTTAACTATTTATCTACCCAGGCATAGTGATGCACGCTTGTAATCCCAGCACTTGGGAGGCTGAGGCAGAAGGATCTCCATGAGTTTAAAGCCAGTGTGGGCTACATAGTGAATTAAAGGCAAACATAGCAAGACTCTTGTCTCAAAACAAAATAGCTATCTAATGGAGAAAAGGTACTAACCTACAGATTTGTAGTTATTGTTTTTTGTTAAATATTAATCTTTATCAGGGCTGAGGATTTAGCTCAGCAGCATAAGCACGAGCTTTGCAATCGTGTGGTCATGAGTTAGATTCCAGGTACTTTATCAGTCTTATTTATCACAAACAATTTCATATTTTTCCTTAAGTCAAGAATTGATCAAGTTTGTTATTGTTGCATATTTATATGTTCGAGGCCTTACAATTTAGTTACTAATTCATCCCCCACAGCTAGATAACTATAATATGCCATTTTGTCCTTCTTCAAGAGTTATTTTCAACCTTAATTCTTTAAAACCTCTGAAGTTTACTATGATAAATGATGTCGAAGGAGAACATGAGTTTTTATATCAATCTTTCTCAATAACAACTATTAAATATGTTTCCTTTCTTATGTTATTCTAGACTACTGTACCTTAAACTTCTAAAGTTTACAACTATCAAAAACCTACTGCTTTTTATCAAATTGTTTTGTTTTACATTCAATATCATGTGATTTAATACCATATAATTTAAATGTCCTTTATGTCATATTTCAAATATTAACAGAGTAATTGATGATATCTTGGCTTATACCTTTCCAAAAAACTCTTCAGTATTCTTAACTATGATTTTCTCTATAGAAACCTTACTAGAGGTTGTCAATTGCCACAAAGTAGCAGAATGGTAATCTTATTTTTGTTAATTCCATAAATTATATAGCATACTAAGTATCTAACTATCTTAAATCTTCTGCCTCTTTCCATTTATTCAAACTTTGTTTTGTTTCTCTTGTTCCCAATTAAAATTATTCTTTTAATAGTTGGCTTTCCATTCCCAAATGTAAAATATTATCTGTTGCCAAGATTGTTTTTCAGTTGTTCATCATTGGTATATAGAAATACAAAATGATTTTATTCAAACTATTGATTTTGCAAAAATGCACACATCTAGGTAAAAGTTATTCTGTAAGAATTAATCTTTAAAAGCCACTTACACCGATGTTATGGTCTGTGTGAAAACCATATGTGAAACCCTCTGCCTTCAAACTGTGAAGAATCTCTTAGAAAGGTCAAGGGCAGCCGCTCAGGCCGGGGGACAGTCTCCGTCCCAGCAGTTCTCCCAGGCAGATCCTCTTCTGCTTTCTCTGCCAGTGACCTCCACCATCCAGGATCCTCAGCAGCTGAGCTAAGGCCACTCACTGCCCATCCCCCAGCCCCAGGGAGAAGAATTGGAAGAGACGCTTGATAGTGAGAAAGGCCCTCAAAAGTGACCCTCTCCAGGACAGCCCAAAGCAAAATCCCCTGCTGTCGCTTGACCAGATGTATGGGAGCCACCTTTCCTTCCCATAAGGCATCACTCTTGTTTCATGGCCACTGACACCAAGGTTCTCACTGATGTCAGTCTGAAGATGAACTCCCTGCAACACCACACACAGACAGCATCGCCCTCAGCTCACCTTTGCTTTCCCTTTGGCTCCCGTCCGCGCACCCAGGACTTGGAACCAAGCCAGCAGCACCTCTGCAGGCCCCAGGAAAGGCAGGATGGTTGGGACCTGTCTCAGCTAAGGGGCGTGTCACTTCCAAGGTCCCTCAAGTCAACACTTCTGATAAATGACTGTGGCAGCCAGGTGGCCTACCAGAGATCCCTTGGGCGGAACCCCAAGCAGCAAGGTTTCTCCAAGCCCAACCAAGGTGATCAACCAGAAGAGCAGTGCTGGCTGGGTCCTTCTTGCTGCCTATTTGACAGCCTGGTTTACTTCTCATTTCCTCTCTCAGCAAACTACTTACTCCTCTGCAGCCTACGATGCTCACACTACTCAATCTCTAACCATCCTTGGCCTGGAGCTGCCCTGTCCACCCTCCTCACTCCACAGACCTCCCCCCAGCTGCTTCTTAGAGTCGCCCTTTCTGCCCTAATTTCAGCACATTGATCAGTTGCAGCACTGATCAGTGCTCAGCTTCTATGTGGCCAGAAATACAGACACTAATGTTACACAGTTACTAAGTGACAGGAACTTTACAACTGTTACTTCACTTGGAAGTTACAATATACTTACTTTGGGAAACAGGCCCAATAAAATGAAAATTCAAAGGTAACTCAGATAAGAGGAAGATCTGCTCGGTGAACCCAGATCCCAAAAAACAAAACAAAAAAAAACCTAGTCTGGAAAATTAATTCAAAACAGGCAAATCTGAGTTTTCCAAGCCAAAAAGAAAAAAAAAATGCTGCCATGGATTACTGAAGCCACTGTTCCCCATTACTAAATGGAAAACTGACAACAGAGCAGAAGCAGTGCAAAGGGTATAATCCTATAAGCAGTGCAGTAGAGACACAGTAACTGATAGAAAGTCATTATAGAAGAGCAGCTGATAAAGGGTCTGATAAAAACTAATGGAGCATATGCACTGGGTTAAGCACTTAACAGTCCATTTAAATACAGGATGACCAAAATTCACATATCTGTCCTTAATAAAAATTAGTAAGATAACAGGAAATTTTAAAATGACAATTCTGTCAAATTTACTCAATTTTTCTATGTGTGGCACATCTTAACACATTCAATCACAACACAATGTTACAATCTGGACGGGCAGTATCTAATCTCTTTCCGAATTCTTTTTACATTATTATCTGCCTTTGAACAACGCACCTTACATTGTTGTGTTGGCCTTTGACTTTTTTTTCCTTGTGGGTGGTGTAATTTCAATAAAATGTCACCCACTAAACATAAGGGTGAAGACACCAATGATAGATGTCCTCATTGGCATTTAGCTATGCCATATTTTTTAATTATTTGGTCTATTAGACCTAATTTAAATTGTAAGTGACTTTTCGAACACTTCTGTTTTAAATAAATAACAAGCAAGTTCCATATTGTTCGGTCCAAAGGTGAATAAATATTTTATAATAATTTTTTCCTGTTTTTGATTACAGGATGACTTGTTAGATGTTGCCCACCTCTGTCAACATGGGCTACAGAATTATTATAATCACTGACCACTATTAGAAGTTTTTTTTTCGTGTCTTCTTTCAAGTTCTATCATTTTGTATTATGAACAATTGACAACAAGGAGACGTCTTTGTCTTTCCATCTCCTAACACAGACTTTTCCTCTGACTTGCTAACATTTCTCCCCTTTTTCAGTTTTCTCTTTGGCAGATTTTTTAGATTCCTTCCTGTTCAGCCTCAGTGTCCCCAACATGTCTGTCTTGTACTGTAAGAGTGTAACTGAGTTCTGAAGAAGTATAAAAATTATATCTGATGTAAACATCATATTGTCTCTCTAGTTTAATAAACTGAAAGAGTAAATAAGATTCACAAGGTACGATATTGTGAAAAGGAAAGAAAAAGATTTTTATAGATTGTAACAAAATTATAGGTTATTTTTTCACAGATAAAATAAATACAAATCAGTAAAATAATTAGAACTTACTAGATTTCACTAGAAACAAACATCACAGGCAAGAACAACATTCTGAATAAAAAAGTATGCAACACCTGATTGGTATAAAACATATATGAGTGTATGTCTTGGTATAACCAGGACCTAAACAAACAGTGACGCTCAGGATAAACTGTTTAAGTGATTAAACAAATCTTCCTTGTCACTTTCTTTTGACTTTTTTGTCCCAGCAAAGGTGCCGCATATTGACTGATAAGCTTACAACAGCAAATTTTGTGACAGTTTGGCCTCTTGGGCTTCTCTTAAACTCTGCCACAGTCAGAAATTACTTTGCAGAAAGTCATTAGCAGACTAGAGACCAGTGGCTGGGAGCTACTTCAAAAGCAAAGAAGATATAATTTTTCCCTTTGTTTCTTAATCATTACCTGTAGATAATATCCAAGAAGCTTGTGGGTTTTAACATTTAACCCCAGAGAATGTAACACCTTCTATGTAGGCCGTAAGGCCCAGGGCCCATATAAAGTTCAGACCATTGGTGAGAGGTTAGAAAAGCCTCAAGGTCTCAAAACAAACTAAACAGAGCTATCCGCCTGTGAAGTAAACAGTTTAGCAAGTTACTTCTCTTCAAAGCAGGTAAATACAGCCCACTTTATTTGTACAAGAGCAATCAATGACCTGGAAGGAAAAAAAGGCTATTCCTTGAAAGACCCAGTGAATCATATAAAGTAACCTGAGATCTCACCATGTTAGGACCCGGCTTTTCCTAACAATAATATAGTTAAGATCACTATAAGCATGGGGGTAAACAGGCAGAATCCTGGGCTCTTGCCGGCTGCTCATTAAAGGCGTGATTTGTGTTTTTCCCTGGGATGAATAGAAACTTAAAAGGTGTTTTTGCACAGCTAAGCTAGGTAGAAATATTACAGACAGGGCTGGCACCTTGAGGGAGTCAATACAGACAACGAAAACACATTATAACTATGGCTGGAGGTACATCTGTTGGAGGCCAGGCCTCAAGATAAAGGCAAAATGAGCAGGCCTGCGTGCCTCCCCAAGAGATAGACCTCCCAATTTGTCTCGTAAAAGGCCCTTGCTCTTTCCAGGTACACTAGCTATGTGACCTGCTTCCCCATTGGATCAATATTACCTCTATGGCTGAACTTGTAATCTTGCTGGTTGATCAGGTCTTGTTCCATCTTGTGCCCACCTTGTGATATTGCACCCACCTCATGAGTCTGCTCTAAGAAACTTACTCTGTAAATGGGGTCCATGGCAGCCCATTTCGGGGGGCCCCTCTCGTCTCTCAGGAGCCATCTCTCAATAAAACTGTCCTACTCTTAACCTCTACTTTTCCATAGAATTGATTCTTTGATTTTGGGAGGCATCTTAAACATCCAGCAGGTCGGGAATTAGATTTATTTTCTCTCCGTCATCATGACCTCAATTGGGTCTACCAATGCCCCATAGATAACTAAAAGCAGAACAGGTTTTACTTTCATTTTCTATCCTTTGTTACTATAAATTTGGAGTCAGATCTCTTCTTAGCCCTGCATACAGACACGTTCATCTTTTAGGCGATTTCTGTCTAAAAGTCAGCAAAGGAAGGTTAATTAGCCTTAAAATACAGGGTCTCATGCTGTTTCAAGACAGGACACCAAGATAAGAGGTTTAAAGGGGCATTCCGCTGCATCCAGAAGCCTGGAGCTTCTCCTGATAAGACCTCCACAAACAGGTACCACTTCCTGGAATGGAACCAACCAGTCCTTAGTCAAAAGGATTCCAGAGCGAAGATACCAACACTGACATAACTACCAACTTGACCCCAGCCCATCAGCTAAGCCTTGAAAGCTGGCCTCCTGACTATGCAGGTAGGCCAGTCTGAACCCCTGTATCAGAGTGCGCCCCCTCCAACCGCCTAAGCAAGAGTCCTTTCCTCTCTCCCCTTCAACTTTCCAATTACAGTAAAGCTTTGTCCCCTCTGTAGATTTCTGCTTCGGTTTTAATTTCCATTTCTACGAAAGCAAGACCCTACACTAGCTGATGCCAGACCTACCAGGTCCAGTCTAACAGAATCATCTAGAAGGTCTGTTGTGACAGTTAAGCCAGGGTCCCAGCCCCAGAGTTTCAGAATCAGTAGGTCTGTGTGTGGGCGCTGAGAATTTGCATTTCTATCGAGCTCCCAGATGACCCTGTGGGTGCTTTCCTGGGGACCTGCTGGAGGTGTCTAGTTCAAGGCCACCTCCCAGCTTGGTACAGTGTGTCCCCAAGGATACAAGGGCCCTGCAGAAGGTTGCCTATGGTCACAGGAATGCTCCACCTACCCCCCCAAAAAAATCTAACCTACAAACCATTAGGAGCTGCCCAGGACAAAGCAAACCTTAGCATAGTGCTAGGAGCAGATAAACTTCAGACAAACTGCATGAGTCAGATGAGTTATATTGTAACTCAGGGAGTGAGCTCTCTCCCCTGCGGGTGTGAGAACCTGAAGAGCCATCCTGCACAAAGGTTCTCATCCCCAGCCACAAATACTAATCAACTGGAGAGGATTTCAAAATACCTGAACCCAGGGCCTCACAGTAGACTGGTTTCATTTGAACACAGTGGGACCCCAGGTGACTAATGCATAGGGGGGCTGAAAATTGCAGGCTGGGCTTGTCATGCTCCATCGTGGGTTAGGCTCCTGAGCCCTTTCCCTTCACACGTCAGCAAACACAGGCCCAGTTCGACAGGAGAGCAAAAAGAAAGTAAGCAGACAGGCTAGTCTCCTGGGTTTGGTTTTGTTTTGTTTTTGTTTTTTGTTTTCCGACAGTAATTTGCATTGAAAAACCCCTCCTCTCCTTCCCCTCAGGGCCTCTCTGGGTCCCTTACTCCCTAACACTTCAGGGGGTTGATGAAAACAAAGACACTTGATCTCTATAAAAAAACAGAAAATCACTAACCCTAATATAAGCGAGGTAGAAGAGGAACCAGGATGTGTGAAAGATAAAAATCTAGAGAATATTGATCTAAAGCATAAATTGTTAACAATCAAAACAACCCTAATGAAATACTATATTTGATGTTTTTATATTTGATGTTCAAGATTAAACTGCAATGTTACAGAGGGTGGGGATGGTTCACTGAATCTGGAACTCCCAGCCTGGACAGAGAGAGAGAACAATGAGCAGGGTAACAGCTGGTGTTGGGGGAGAGAAAAATTGGAGTTGAAAGAACAGGTTGGCTTTTCCCAGAACACACTAATGACAAAGAATGACAGAGCCGGAAGCTGCAGGTGGTTGCAGGCCTCAGCCTAAGGAAGGGACTGAACCAAGGTGCTGCAAGACTGCAAAAGAGCAATGAAGGGCAGGCAGGTGAGAGGCTGAGCACCCATTCGTATTAGACACTCGTATCAAGAAGGGGACAATTCCCTAAGGCCAGAGCGTAGTGATCTGCAAATTTGTTGCCCACTAGAATCACCTGGGGTGGGGGGGAGGTGTAAAACTCTCCCTGTCCAGTGCACACCCTACAGACATCAGAATGTCCAGGGCAAGGAGTGAAGTAGCATGTTTGTTTTGTGTTCAAAATTTCCCAAGTGATCCCAGTGGATAGCAAAATGTGAGATGCATCTCTTCAAGTCCACATCAGGACTAAGAAAAGCACAGCAAATGAAGAGAGGAAAACACAGGAAGTGATGACGATGTTGCCAAAATATGAATAATTAGAGAAAGCAGGTCACATGCCTCCTCCCCACCACTGTTTCCCAACATAAACTCCTTGGGAAAATAAAAACTAAGATGAACTAAAGAAAGATTAATTACGTAACCATATTTAAGGACCCTTTTAGAGAGAAAGGGAAAGGCGACTCTGGAAGAAGTTACATTGCAACACAAAGTATGTGCCTAGGAAGTATCTGTGGATGGACGGCTAGAATGACGAAGCACCCTGTCTCTTCTGGCTATGTCACATAAAAGGCAAAAGGCATGGCACTTTAACCTTTAAGAAAGCAGTGCTTTTCCATCTTTTGTTCACCCTGTACTAAAGAATTCATTTCTCCTTTCCTTCCTCTATGTGGCACGGAAGCCACATAAAACAAATCTGCGATGTGCCAGCAACTGCATCTATGGCTTCTGGTTGTTTCTGAAAGTGTGCTTTGGACCCCTGAAAAAGGATCCTTCAGCATGGCAGTTCAAAGGCAGGTTTCCACACTCAAGCCCATCCCTCCTGGGATCAGAACTTTTAGATGGATAGCTCAGGAATCTGCATTTCAGTAAGCTTTCCGAACAAGAGTCAGAGCCACCTGGAAGTGTGAGAAGTACAATTCCAAAATAGTACTTACACAGCAGGTGCTGACTGAAACAGGTCAGAGTTTAGCCAAAAAAATGCTACAGCTCTTTATATCTTTTAATCTAAGAGTATAGAAAATTACTCCTGAGATGACAGGGTTGGAGGAGTGTGGATTAACTGGTTAATCGAGAAGGAGTACAAGAAAACTTTCAAAGCTGATGAATATGTTTTGAATGTTTTAATTACCACTGGCCTTAGTTATCTGGGTGTAACCTTTTGTTGTGATCCTTTACATTGTACACTTCAAATGGCTATGTTACACAGAAGTCATTTTATTGTATTTATGTTGATTTTTACATTTAAAAACAAAAAAAGTAATACATAGTACAGAAATCAAGTTGTGTACCTTATGATTTTAAAATAAATGTACAAGGAAACATGCAATGTATGTACCATTGTTTCCCCGATTAACATGTTTTAAAATTTTGTTGTAGGTTTTTTTTCCCCTTCTTTTTATTTTTTCTTTTTATCCTTGAAATAAAATAGATTGGGGAAAAAATAAAAGTATACATATTAGGCCCTCCATATTGGCAAGTCTCAGGTATGTGGATTTAACCCAGAGTAGGTGGAAAATATTGGAAAAAAGTTGCATAGGAACCGAACAACTACAGACTTACTGTTTTTGTCATTATTTCCTGCGCAATGTAGTACAACAACTATTTACACAGCACTTACACTGTGCTGGGTGCTTCGGGTAATCTAGTCTACAAGGAGGATGTGCTTAGGTTATATGCTGATACTAAGCCATTTTGTATAAGAGATTTGAACATCTAAGGGGGTCTTAGAACGAATTTCCAGGCTGGGGATGGAGCTCAGTGGCACAGAGCCTGCCTGGCAAGCATGAGGCCCTGGGTTCAATTCCCAGTGCTAATAATAATAATAATAATAAATGAAGTAGAACAAATTCCCCCCAGGAAATAGAGATGCATGTCCATGCTCGAAATTTTCTCTCCTGGGAAAAGTGAGGAATGCCTTCATCTGATGCTGAGTTAGTCTAAACTCTCTCTGGATAGAAAACGAAAGATCATAAAGTGGGTCTCTACTCTCTTCTGTTAACCTAAGTTCAGTTCCCCCTACTCCAACCTGATTAAACTGATTTTTTTATTTCTTTTTTTTAAAGGAGACTCATTCATGTGCTTTGTTACTTTGTCTGCTTATCATCTTAGAAATTTTAGCTGGAGTGGCTTTGATTTCTCTTTTTTTTTTTTTTTTGCGGTACTGGGGATCGAACTCACGACCTTGCGTTTGCCAGGCAGGTGCTTATGCCACTGAGCCAAATCCCCAGCCCTGATTTTTTTTTTCTTTTTTAGACAGGGTCTTGCTCTGTAATTCAGGCTGGCCTCCTACTCACGGCAGTGGTCCTGCCTACAGCCTCCCGAGTGCTGGGATTACAAGTGTGTACGACCACACCCAGCAAACTGATTTCTGATTTTTCACGGAACCTGAAATTTTAGGCCCTCCTAGAATCTTTTACTCCCCCATTTACCCATCACCAGGCCTTGTCCATTCCAAAGTAGCCTGTAGGTAAAGATCACAGATTCCTGTTTGGAAGTAAACATGGTCAGTAAGAAAAATTAGAACCATTTCATGGAAGGAAAACAAATCTACACTTAAGCTAAATATTTTTTCTCATCTCTATGTCATGTAAAAAGTGGAAAGTATTTTACTGTCAGTGGCTGTCAACGTCCCCCAGAAGCAGGTGTCCCTCTGTGTGACCATGTATAGATTCTGAATCGGCTGTGCATAGCTGTAATAAAGACACTCCGAGCTGCCATGGTAAGTGGCGAGCTGGGGTTAGGGTTTGTCACTAGGGGTATAATGGGTGAGTAGCAGACACCCATACCATACTTTTCTAATGAAAACATGTACTTTAGCGTAACGGTGGCAGGCTTTGTGTCTCAGTAGCTGCGCTGGGGGAATACAAGAAGCAATCCCCAGCCGGGGATTTAGCTCAGCGGCATTAGTTCCTGCCTTGCAAGCGTGACGTGGTGCGTTCGATCCCTGGTACCAAAAAAAAAAAGAAAAGAAGCAGCAGCAGCAATCCCTGTGTTCATCCACTTGGTATAACAAACAACAAGGTGTATCCATGCGTGTCAAAGTGTCAACAGATGACTTTTACCCTTGCTTGCTCCATGTTACATTTTTGTGTATTTATAATTTGTTTTACTAAGTGTTTTCTTTTGATGTTTCTCGTAGAAGTAGCCCAACTCATACAATGTCGCATGAAAACCCACTTACTAAGTCATCAGGTGATTCAACTACCAGCAATGACTTGGATCATGTAAGTCAAAAAAGTTAGCAAAATACGACACAAAAGTACAAAATAAAGGCTTTGACTCAGATAAGGAAGAAATGTAAATAATTATTTGATTAGTCAAAATGCTACAAAATGGTAATGAACACCTGAACGATCCAAAATTGGAACTAGGAAAGAAAATGGTATTAGGATCTTGCCAGAGGTGAAACCTATTAGACAGAAGGCAAACACTGTGATTCAGTGTTGGGGTTTCTAAGGGACGATACGATAGAAGATGTTTTGAAGTACACTAATAGTGAAATACAGGTAAAACATTCTATAGGAATTGAATAATACTCAAAAAATATATTTACCATAATCCCTGACTACCAGAACTAAACACCTTCATAGCAGGACTTTACCATTCTAATCTTCAGAATCTGAAGGATTTACGAAGAAGTGACTGATACGGCACTGAGACTTTTAGAACAATAATTATACACATGAGATTTGGTTTCCTTCAAAGATGCCTGTGTTTTGATAACAAAAAGACAAGAAAGAAAAAAAATCCAACAATTTGGCTGCTATTTGCTCATTTTTTTAAAAGCTTTGGTTTGAACAGTCAAGCAATTTATAACCATCTGAATACATGACCATCCATGAACAACTTGTATCATTTCATGGTTGTCAAAGCTTTTGGAAATACATGCCAAGCAAACTTTCTAAATATGGTATAAAAATATAAGCCCTGGTAGATGTGGAAACATTTTATACCTTGAATTTAGAAATTTATGCTGGAACTCTACCACCAGGTCTTTATTTGTGCAATAGTAAAATGTACGAGGTTGTGAACAGACTTGTTACACATATTTCAAAAAGTAACCTAAACATCACAGTCAACAAATGGTTCACAAGTTCCCATTGATGTTAAAATTGCTAAAAGAACACCAGTTAGCCAGCACAGGAACTACTCCAAGAACAAAGCCAAGATTGCTGGAAAAATGTTGCAAGTTCACAGTAGGGAAATGTGCAGTACAATCCTTGGATTTCCAAAGACACAAGATTAGCCTTCTCACAGTTTGTAATGGCCAGATCTTGGAAACAGCCTAAATGCTCATCAACTGCTGAATGGACAAAAAAAGATGTGGGCTTTATTATACAATGGAGTACTACCCTGCCCTAAAGAAGGATATACTGGAGACATTTCTAGGTAAGTAGATGCACCTTGAGTCCAAACTCTTAAGTGAAATAAATTGGACAGTCATGTGTAAATACCACATTGTTTCTCTGGTGTGAGAGACCAAAAGTGTAAATAAGGATCAAAATGTATAATATGTACTGTGAAAAAAGGAAAAAAATGTTCAAATAGAAAGGGGAACAAGGGACAGGGAGGGGGAAAGAAGGGAAAGAAAAAGTAAACAAAAACGAGAAGAGAAGGAAAAATGGAAACAAAGCTTTTGTATATGGGGAGGAGAGGCTGAAGGGAGGGGAGGGGAGAAAAGTTCTATCATGCACAGTTTACAAATGCTCTATGACGAATGTGATCACTATGTGCATCTCAAGTGTACAAATAAGAGCTTACTGGGAGAAAAACACTGGCCTCCTATGTGGGGAAGAAGGTAGTACTGATACTGTCAACACTACACCATGATGAGTTTTGTTTGTTTTTTCATTATAGTTCACATAGGAGTTCATTATGAACTATAGTTCACATATAGTTCATTATGTCTGCTATTATTTTTTGGGCCTTGTAAACAGGTAAATAGTTGATGTTGAAAATGTTGATGTTTGGCCCTGAAGCAAGGCCAGCAGATGGCTGTAGCTGCTGGTTTTAAACAGGAGCCTAAAGAGAACTCTTTCTGTGGTCTGTTGGCCATTTCAGAACTTTGGAAATGGAATGGTCAATTCATCAGAAAGAAATAGCAGGTGAGTATGGCGGACTTTAGGGGGCCTGAAGGGGAGAGACCCTGGCACCTCGGGACCTGCACCATGCGGCTGACTCAGGGTGCCGGGAGAACAAGGAGCTCCTTCCCTCTCTGAGGGGCGGCTGAGAATGTAGCAGACTTTCGGCAGCCCAAAGGCGAGAGACCCTGGCGCGTTGTGACCTGCACAGTGTGGTTGACTCCGGGTGCCAGGAGAACAAGGAAATCCCCCCCTCTCTGGGGGCAGTTGAGGTGTGGCAGACTGTCAGCGGCCAGCAGGGGAAAGACCCTGGTGCATCGGGACCTGCACCGTGCGGTTGACTTGGGGTGCCGGGAGAACAAGGAACTCTTCCCGTCTCTGGGGGGGGCGACTGTGATCCTGCCTGCGTGTGGGCTGAGAATCAGACATCTCATGTTGTCCTGACCCCCATCCCATGTGTCCCCCCTCCTCCTCCCCCCTGCCTAGCAAATGGGAGCCAGTGAACTACACATCTTGTGAAAAGATTGGCTATGTTATTTAGTATGAGCTCTCCATATGCAAAGATAAGAACAACCATGTGGAAGAAAACAAGAGACAATATGACAGATAGTGAAGATCGCTGGTTGTCTAGCTTTGAAATTTATGCTTTCTTATGTCCCATTCTGTTCTGTTTTGTTGTGTTTAATTTTACTCCCTTTTAAAATAAAATAATTTAAAAAAAGAAAATGTTGTTTATTCTAATCACTTATTACATAGAAAAATTTAATATTTTATTGATATTTTACTTTCCTGTTAAGTATACATGTTTAATGTAATAAAACTCGTAAAATTAAAATTAGTAACTCCGGCCAGGGATGTAGCTCAGTGGCACAGTGCCTGCCTAGCAAGTGCAAGGGTGTGAGTTTCATTCCTGGTACTAAGAAATAAGTAAAATAAAATTAGTAACTCATCAAAAGAAATACTCCCCCAAAATAAACGTGGACATTACACACCCTCCATAATATGCCTTTCAAAAAATTTACCATGATGCCCTTCAGGTCCTATCAGTATTCATTCTGTCATTGAATACTTCAAAGAACACTGCAAACACTGAAGTCAAATTTGATCCAACTGAAGTTAAAAAAATGAAGCAAATCTAGAGCAAGAAGAGAATTTCCCAAATGATTCAAACGGGGCGCACCCCTTTTTGTCACGAGGCTGCGGAGTACAGCATGTCTCTGAGGCCACCAGCCTGTCGGGGACAGAAGACAAATTAGTAACTGGAGAAACTTCCTTTCCGGGGAAAACCCCTCCTGCACAAATACTCACACATTAACAAGGTGGCAACGCACAAGGAAAACCTTTACACCTTAAAAGCACTATACTCAGGGAAGGAAGCAGACCCAAAGGGCCATGTAACCGGGACTTCGTGTATGGGAGATGTTCAGCATAGGCAAACGAATTGAAACCGAAAGTAGACTATAGGTTGTTAGGGACTGAGGGAAGGGAAGAATGAAGTGAGACTGCTGATGGGCGTGAGGATTCTTTCTGGAGTGATGAAAATGTTCTGGAATTTGATCGTTGCATAATATCATGAATGTGCTTATTGACACAGAATTTTGCACTTTAAAATGATTTTAGCAGTTGCTTAAAGTGATAGAAAGAAAGAAAGAAAGAAAGAAAGAAAGAAAGAAAGAAAGAAATTACATACAAAAATAAATTGGACTGGTGGCACACACCTGTAATCCTAGCACTCAGGAGGCTGAGGCAGGAGGATCATTGCAAGTTCGAGACCAGGCTAGGCTACAAAGTGAGCTCAAGGCCAGCCTGAACTGCACAGTGAGACCCTGTCTCAAAAAGACAAAATAAATAGATAAATAAATTGGGCAATAAGATAACCCAAAGTAAAATGAATATAAGAAGCACCGAGTAAGTTAAACTTAAACACTGAGTAGTATAATATAAAGGCCTAGGGCCCAAACTAGATGAAGAAGTAGACACTGAGACTCAGTTTCCCATTCTTTGTATCGACACAACTTTTAAAAGCCTCACAATGCCACTTGACAAGAATATGAGGCAAGAGAATGTTCATATCTGGTGGGAGTATAATTTGGCAAACATACTTTGAAAAACAATCTAGTATCATAAAACTCAAGGTAAATATTCAAATTCCCCTACTAGAGACCTAAGGAAACTTGCATGTGTGTACACAAAGAAACACACCAAAATAGTCAACAAAATATTCAAAGCATCTTGGTTTAGAAGCAAAAAAAAAAAAATGTTTTTAAATAGTATCAATTTTAAACTGAGAAGAAAATGGATCAATTGGGTACATTCACACAAAGGAAAGCTACACATTTCAAGAAATCACAGTCCAAGTAAAAATGCCTAAATATTTAACAGTAATAAGTCAGGCTAAAAAAATTAAATAAAAATATGTTCTTTCTTCCTATTGTAATGAACATACTTCTATAATTTCCAGGATGACCAAGTTTGAGGTTAAAATTCTTGAACTCTCCAGAGTTTTATAATAGAACACAAGATTGCAGAAGAAGCCAGCCCTGGTTCCCAACTCTTCCCTTCTGGGCTCCATCTTACTGCTACTGCATCCAGAGGCAACCTCAATTCAGGGATGAATTTGGAGCCAATCAACCTGCCAGCCAGTATATGCAAATTCCATTCACCCACAGAAAGACCGGGGCGGGGGTGGGGAAGGTATACACAGGCCCGGAAGTGGCCCAAGAACTCTGACCATGGTATAAGCTTGGGGAGAGGAAGACACAGGCTCTAGACAGGCACAATTCGCTTGCAACACAGAGTCCTCAAAAAGTAAAGATACGGCCAGAAAACAACCATATGTGAGACGTATAAAGCCCAGTGGCCAGGCAGAAGATAATAGAATAACAGAGCACTGTGTATGTAGGAGGTAAATCTCAGAAGCATTAAATTGAGCAAATAAAGCAAGTACAGCTATCCCTTGGTATCTGCAGCTGCAAGGTTGCAGGATCTCTTAATACCGAGATACCAGATGTCAGGCCCTTATACACAAGGGATAGCATATACCTATAACCTGCACATATTCTCTCTATAATTTAAATCATCTTTAACTACTTACAATATCTAATACAATGTAAACGGTATGTAAATAGCTATTATACTGCATTGCTTAGGGAACAAGGACCAGGAAAAAGGTCTGCATGTGTTTAGCACAGACAGACTTTTTTGCCCAAATAGTTTCTATCTGCAGTGGCTTGAACCCACTGATATGGAACCCATAGATACAGAGGTCAAACTGTATTTGCACCCTAGGTGTTGATACCATCTATGGCGTTGGCAAGATGGTCCAAAATGCTGTTTTACAAAACACAAATATGCAAAAAAATTACACATGGGGAAAATAATCACCAAATATAGTATGATACTTAGCTCTAATTATCATCTCTAAGAAGGGGATGATAGATGCTCAAGAAAGAGAGTTCAGGAGGGTGTAGATACATAGTGTTCTACTCTCTGACTGATGAGTGGGTACACAGCTTACATAATAAAAACTTTAATCAGAAAACTGTTTTGAAAAGGGTGCTGGACTTCAAACCCATGACCTCATGCAGACTAAGCACATGCTCCACCACTCATCTACAACTTAGTTCGGATCTGCCAGATCTAGAAAAGGTGACAGTGGGCAACCATTCAACAACACAGCAATTGCGCGGTAAGGGTCCACCCTGGATGCCTTCTTGCCATGAGCACCAGCACCTCAATGTGCAGGGTCCGGGCTCTGTAAACAAGAAAATGGAGTGGACGGCGCACCGAGTCCTCTAGCTAATCCTGTTTAGGAAGAGTAAAAAGTGAATTTTACTGGAAATTTCCCCTGGGAAGCAAGTCAAGGACAGAGGTAGAGTAGAGAAAGAGAAAAAACAGATAAAGAAATGGCCTTGGGACTTGCACCAAGAGACCAGAGAAAGAGCTGCCAGGCAGGACGCAGAGAGAAGCAAAGTGCACAGACGAGGAGCCCCCACCTCCAAGAAAATACAGGGGAAGCAAAGAGGGGGGCTAACTTTAGTAAAGCAGGATGCACTCACACCTGTGCACCAACATTTACACTTACATACGTGTGTGTTCACTCAGGAGTCACTGTATCGCTCCCTCTAGGGTCATAGAGGACAACAGATACCCACACAGGCACTTACTCAAAGCTAAGGAAAAATAAGGCACACACCCCCCCTGCCAACTAGACACCCACCCCAAAGATAAGGCCTTGAGAGGCAGGTCAAGGAGGAGCAGACAGACAGAAGCCATGTGTGGATCACCAGAAGAAATGATGTTAGGCAGAGGTGCTGGGAAGCCAATTCAATCAGGGCAAGTTCCAGGTTGGGGAGAAGCATTGCTCACCCCTAAAAAAGGAGGTAGGAACAAAGGCCCACAGGTTCTCCAGCTTTCTGGAGCCCCCACCCTGACTCTTATCAGGGTAGCTATCTATCTTCTCCTCTCCCACCTCCTTTTCCTCTTTACAAGTAAAGTGTCTTCCTTTCGTTAAACTTTGTCCCCTATTTTTTTATTGGGCTGAGTTATGATACTGGTAGGCTGCTTGGACAGCAAAGTGGTAGTGCTTGGCCCCCAGATGAAACAAATGTATATTCTTGGCAGCACAGTTTGCTGCAGCAAGAAACTAACGGCACCCCAAATACCCATTACTTGGGGGCTAGGTGACTGACTTGTGGTAGGTCATATTATGAAATACTGGTCACCATCTTCATTTTCATAGTCAGTTCAAATGAATACACCAGGCTGGAGGTGTAACTCAGTAACAGAGGGCTCAGTCTCCAGCACCAAAATGCCACAGTTGGCATGGTGATGCATGCCTGTAAGCCAGACACTCAGGAGGCTGAGGCAGGAAAATCCCTGGGAGCTCAAAGCCAGTATCTCAAAAAAATACATATATATATACCCTAATGTATCATCAACATCAACAGCTCTCCAAAATACAACACTGAGTAAAAATTCTAACTCATATTAATAATACATTTTTATCTGAACATAAATATATACATTTATAAATAGTAAAAACCAGGAAAGGAAAGATACATAGCAAAATTGCTTCTGAGGAAAGAGAGAAATGACACTGAGGAACACAAAAAAAAGTCTTGTGGCTACTATGATTTTTAAATTTCATTTATAAGAGGTAAATATGAAAAATGTAAGCAATGATTCTTGGAAGTGAGTTATAAATTTATTATACATCATGTTTATAATATCTTTATATATTCAGAATATACTATGGTGCTTGTTATATTATTCTCCGTGCTGTTCCTTATATTACTCTTTCTTCATTCCCGTTTTGTTGTTATTGTTGTTATTGTTCTTTGAGATAGGATCTTGCTACATAGTCCAGGCTGGCCTTGAACTTACTAGGTGGTCCAGGCTGGCCTCAAACTTGTGATGATCCTCCTGCCTCAGCCTCCCCAGTGCTGGAATTACAGGCATGTGCCACCATACCCTGCTATTTTTTTTTCAAATTATCAAACTATCAACTAGTCCTTTTCTCTTCTCCCCACCCCCACCCAAGGTTTCAATTAACAAAGAGGAAAAGGCAAAAGCTTACAAACAAGGAAGAGCCCAGAGGAAACACCCACAATGGCAGCAACCACAAAGCAAGCTGACACACAGCCAGCCTACTTTAAACAGCTAAAACAGAAATCATGCTATAAAAATTTGCTAATATTCAATTAATTAAAGTTTACACTTCAAACAGTTACTGGACAATGGGAGCAGCTACTGAAGAAGTCATGTCAGTCCAGGTATGGTGGCACACACCTGTGACCTAGCACTCAGGTTGAGGCAGGTAGATTGCCACAAGTCTGAGGCCAGCCTGGACTACACAGGCGTTCAAGGCCAGCCTGACCGACAGAGTGAAACCTGGCCTCATAAGCCAAACACACACACAAACAAAAAAGATCATATTCAAACATCAGCTGTGCCAGCTACCGGCTATAGACCGTCAGCAAATTAGACCTCTCTGCCCAAGTTTCATTCCATTAAGATGGGACTTTCAGTACCTGCCCTCAGGAGCTATGGAAGACTAACTGGGACATCACCGCTAACATGTTTTTCATGGAGCTGGGCACACACTTATTCCTTCAATAAAGGCTGGCTGTTCACTCAGAACGGGGATTTGAACTCCATGTATGAGGACTGTATTTCAACAAAGCAAACAAATAGCCAAACTGATGTACCAGAACGAACGGTTATACAACACCTAAGAAAACCTTGCTTTTAATTAAAATGTCCAGGTTAAAGCATTGTGGCAATAAATAAATGAATAAATAAATAAAACAAACTACAGAATGAAGGAAATCCTACCTATAAACAGTAGCACTACACAGATAGGGGGTTTTTGTTTGTTTGTTTTTTGGTACCAGGGGTCGAACTCACGACCGTGCGCGTGCAAGGCAGGTGCTTATGGCGCTGAGCTAAATCCCCAGCCCTAGTAGTAGTTTCATAAGTCCAACAAAATGTAAATTATCTCCATGTAAACTCAGGAACTGTATACTGAACTCAACGGTAAAATCACTGTAGGTGGGCTGGGGATTTAGCTCAGTGGCTTAAGTGCCTGCCTGGCAAGCGTGAGGTCGTGAGTTCAATCCCCGGTACCAAAAAAAAAAAAAAAAAATCACTGTAGGTATTTTTTAGTTGAGAGAAGCCACCAAGTAAGTCCTTAGAGAAGCATCAAGCTTGAGAAGAACATTAAAAAGCATGCATGGGAGCAGGGCTTTTTTTCTAAGGAAAAAATTCTCTCCATAGGTACTTATTAGGAATTTCTATATTATAATGGATTAAAAGTTTCTAGTTTCCAAATTCAAAAGTGATATAAACAGAAATTTTAAAATATAGCTAAACCAATAAATATAAAAATTAGATTTTGATCAATACACTAAAAAAATTTACTGAATTCTCTGAAGGGGCCATCCAAACTTGCACAGACCAAATAATCCCTATAATATAATCTTTTAAACTGCAGAAAAACGTATGTTACCAAACTCTATAGGTTAAAATGGTTTTGATGTCTGCAAATCAGAAAATAAAAAAAAGCCATAATAATTGTCATAAAACTAAAAACTCAGCTTAGGGTTTGTAGGGTTTTTTCCCTGAAAATACTAGTTGGATTTGAGACAGGAAATTTGAGTATTGGTATTCGAGAATAATAACATCATAATTTTTTTAAAAAAATAGTTAATCACTGGGCCACAGATGGAACTCAGTATGAGTACTTGCCAAGCCAAAGAGCCAGGTTCCATCTCTAGCACCAAAAACAAACAAACAAAAAATTTAAATTAAATTTTTAAAAAAGGTGGTATCATGATTAGGTCAATAAAATTTAGTCCTTATCTGTTAGAGACAGTGAAGTAATCATGAAGCAAATGATTGCTAGGATTTGCTTCAAAATAAAACACTGATGGAGAACGCAATGGGGAAGGCAAAATAAATCAAAGGAGACTGGCCATGTTTTAAACACTGCTGAATCAAAGTGATGGGTGCAAAGCAGTCACTATCCTCTGACTACTTTCAAGGATATTGAGAAATGCCAGAGAGTGGGTGCAGAGGCCTATGAGTATAATCTCATTTATTCAGGAGACTAAGGCAAAAAAAAAAAAAAAAAAAAAATAGCAACCTAAAGGCCAGCATGGCCAATTTTTTTTTGTACCGGAGATGGAACTCAGGACCTTGCACTTGCCAGGCAAGCGCTTACACTGCTGAGCTAAATCCCCCGCCAGCCTAACCAATTTAGCAAGACCCTGTCTCAAAACATAGAAGGACTGGGGGGATGTCGCTCAGTGACAGATCCCTTCCTTGGATGCATCAGGCTGTAAATTCAATCCTATGTATGGCAAAAAGAAAAACACAAAGCAAACAAACAAAAAACCAGAAAACCTAAACTTTCAAAACCAGAAGTCAAGTCTAATTGGTGGAAAAGTTCTTCGTAACAAAACAAGAACAGGAAAAGATTATGAAGCCTGCCAACCCGGTTGTTAGTACGAGCTAGAATGTTCTAGAATGTGCTAGAATGCACTAGGGTTCCTTCCTCTTTTCTCTACCACTTCCTCTTGTGATTTACCTCTTTCTTCTGCTGCCAGTAACACTGCCAACAACAGTGCGGTAACACTGTTACCTTAACAAAATTAGAAACAAATTTTCAAATTGTTGCCTCATAGCATATTAAATATTTCAATACGGTAAAACATTGGAGCACCTTTAAAATGTAAGACCCTCCTCTCTCTACAGTGTGGGTCCCTTCGGGCTCTAGTTTTTTGCTGGAAAGTGCCTGCCCAAAATTTCATGACCACAGTTGGTCACTGGACACCAGTTAGTTTTTAAGGACGGACAAAATGGGAAAAGTAGTCTTATCAAGAAAAAAAAATAATTGAACAGAACTAGGGTGGGACTGATAAGATACAGGGAAAAAGGCAGTGGCCAGAAAGAAGCATTCATTTATTCAACGAGGCGTTCATCCTGAAGCAGATGGGAAGGAGGAAGGGGAAAGGCACGAACGAGGTGACCCAAAAAAGACTTGGTGATTAATTCGAAGGATTAAGAGGTTGGCGGGAGCTGGGGAGGCTGAGACAGGAGGATACCAAATTCAAGCCCAGCCTGGGCAAATTAGTTACCTAGGCAAAGGCTGTCTCAAAACAAAACATCAAGAAGGGGCTGGAGATGTAGTTCAGTGCCAAGGAGCTCAGGTCAGTCCCCAGTAGAGCAAAGAAGGAAAACAAAACCAAACCAAACACACTGGTTTTGTTTTGCTGCCCTGGGGACAGCGGGCGGGACGCATCGGGTGGCGGGATTCCGTCGGACAGACATTTGGAAATTATCTAGGTGGATGCGACAACTAACCTAAGGGAGTGAGCTGGGCCACGTCTCTATTTAGGAGACAGAAACAGCCCGTGGAGACGCAGGCGGATGCAGACGGTCTGGAGTAAACAAGCAGCGGTGTTTCAGCCCACCGCGGCGTCCCGGGAAGGGGTGGCCCGGGCTGCACGGAGAGGGAAGCGGGGCAGCGCCACAGCACAGCCAGCGGCCCCTCGGGGCGGCCGGGGAGGGCGCTCCACGTCCCGGGCCGCCGCAGCTGCCGGGGAGACTCGAGGTCTCGGGGGTACGGGTTTGGGGGCCCAGCGTCTCCCTTCTCCGGGCCGTGGCCAACCCGAAAGCACTTCATTCCCAGGGGTCTCACGGCGAGGAGCCGGGCGGAGGGTGGCCTGGGCGAGTCCCCGGCGCGGCGCGGCTCTCCGGGAGCGCACAGAGGCTGCCGCCCACCGCGCGCCCCCGGCCCGGCCGCCCGCCTGAGCCCCTGGGCGCCTCCCTCCCGCGCACTCACCGCTCCGACTGCGAATAGTGGCACCGGCCCAGCAGGTTGAGCTTGCACAGGTGCAGGTTGTCGCAGGGTCTGTCGCAGAACTTGCGACGGCAGACGCGGGCCCGGGTGGTGGCCACCACCGAGCGGGTGACGCCGGCGCGGCCCCCGGACTCCAGCACCACGAAGCGGTCGGGCCCGGCCTCCTTGAGCACCTCCAGGAGCTGCGCCTCGGAGAGCTCGATCTTGGCGAGCAGCTCGTCCAGGCTGAGGCGGCCGCCGTGGGCGCACAGGATCTTGGTGATGAAGCAGCAGACCGTCGGGTCCGCCATGGCGCGCGGGGCGCTCGCTCGGCCAGAATCGAAACTCAGCGCGGGCTGCGCGGGCGGCGCCTCCGCAGCGCCCGGCGCTCGCTTTCGCTTTCCCACTCGCCTCGGGGTCCGCAGGCCAGGCCGCACCGACGGGGGCCTGGGGTCAGACGCACAGGTCAGCGGCGCCGGCGAGCGGGTGGGAACCAGGCGGCAGGCGCGGGCAAACCGGCGGCGACCACGGCGCGGCCCGGGCAGGCGCCACCCCCTGCCTGGGTTCCAGGACCGACCGGGTGAGGCTCCCCGCCGAGCGCGACGCCGCGGGGAGAAGAGGAAGTAAAAGCGATCCTGGCTCTGGTGGAGGCTCTTATACCCAGCCCGGGAAGAGGCGAGTGACGTGCGTCGGGGGCCACTGGGGCGTCATCTGGCTCCCGCCCCAGCCAGCCAGAAAGCGCTGACCCCGGGGCGCGCGGCCTCCCGTGTGGGCGAATCTCCGCGCCCATCCCGTGGCCTCGAGATCATTTCCTCGCCGTGCACTTGAGGCAGTCAGTATCTTGAGCAAACGTGCACCGCCATCAGACGGAACCCCGGGGCCACCCCGGGTGCCCATAATGTCTTCCCCGCCCCAGATCGAGATCTGCCTGCTGTAGATCGCTGTCGCTTCCTTCCGCGCACCTCAGACCCCTCTTAAGAACCGCGTTTATTTCTCTCTTCTTCTTTAACCCCGGGGGCTTTTTGAAGAACCACTTCTTGGCCCATTCTGGCCTATCCCAAACCGCTGCCTACTCCCCTGATAGCAAGACTCCACTGGCAGACAAGCTTAGACATATCCCAAGATTTCAGACCGCCCCTTACCACAGCCCGACTGTTTCCTCCTGTTAATCTGTCTGTTATAAAATATTTGAAAATCCCCAACTCTGGATCCCAAGTTGGAAAAGGAAAAAGGTTTTCCTCCCAACGCTCCAAAAGTATAATAGTTCAGGGCTGGGGCTATGGCTCAGCGGCACAGCACCTGCCCAGGTCGTGAGTTCTATCTCTGGTACCTTGCCAGGCAGGCGCTTGTGCCGCCGAGCTAAACCCCCCGCCCCAAGAATGAGTCTATTTTTAAAAATAATAAAATTCATGGGCAGGGTTGCAGTTCACAAGTGCTTGCCTGGCAGGTGTAAGGCCCTATTAAATCCTTAATACAATGATAAGTACAGTCAGAAACGTCGGAGCTGAGAGAGTCACTTTCTTTCTTCTATTTAATTCTACACAGTCCCTAGAGTCATTCCAGCTTCCACTGTCCTAAGAAAGGTGAAAAATAAGATAGCATAAATCCAGGAGATCTCTGACGCTCTAGGCGAGAGCATATGCATATTAAATCTCCTAACCTGACCTTCGGTCACCTTCACCCTACTCCGTCCTCATTACAGGTTCATGAATATGCACTGCATTTTATAAATATAATTAAGATTAAAGGGAATTCTGGGATGCACATGTGTTGAGAGCCCCTGAGCTAACACTGCACCCTGTCAAACATTCCTATCAGTCACATCTAATGATTCGGAGGGAGGCACCTAAAAGGAGGCCCCTGGTCTTTAAATTCCAAAAGCCTGATTTTATCTGTATGATGCTCCTGCTGCTGCTGCTGCCAGCTGCGCCTTGTCTGTTACCCTGACACCTTTTTCTATCTCTGCAATATCTTTTATTGGCATGGACTTGCCCTAAGCACAACTTCCCATTATCTTCAATAAATGCAGCTGCTTGCTACTTACTACTAGGTGTATCCTGGCAGTTCTTTCCTCATCGTATCCAAGAACCTGGACTCTATTGGCCTGTTCCATGGCAATAACAATAACAATAATAGCAGTAATAATGTAATAGGTTAGCAAGGGTCCTTGTAATGAAAATTAAAACTGAAGCATGAATTTTCAGCCAAAAGGTTTTAGTTAAAAGTGAGAAAAAATATGGACAAGCATAGCTCTGACAAAGATCAAGCTGATTCTCTCTCAGGGAAAGAAAGAGCAAAGAAGGAAAGTGTTCCAGCTTGAGTAGCTGGAGGGGGCACACTCTAATGCAAGGGTTTAGACTGACTCATCCACAGATGTGGTCAGGGCCAGGCTGATCCTTATCTCTGGCTCAGTTTGAATTCCCCTGGCTAGAGGCGTGACTATTCCCATGAAAGGATATTTCTGCTTGGGGCAGTTTGTCACGTGAGGCTCTGCCTTTCCTGGAATTCAGGCAACCATAGGTTTAGGACAGTGGCTGGACTCTTACAAGCAGTTGCTGCGGGGAGAAGGTCTGAACTGAACATTGTAAACGATGATAATCAGGAGTTCTCGTGAATCCCAAAAATTACATTAGTTACTCTTATTTCAGTGTCCTTTGTCTTGAACAGGGATGGTATAGGTGAGGCAAATTTAGGGCTAGTAAACGTTGTGCTGCTGACTTTTAGACAGACACTCCTTAAATGATAAACATGTACATACACAGAGCTGAGAAGAATTTGACCCACAGTTTTACAAAATGAAGGCCAAGCTTTGTTCTACTTACAGTCACCTATCAGCAATCGTAGATCCAAGGCAAAAGTCACGTGTTTTAGCAAAAAACTGTTCTTAAGCCTCTGAATACTACAAAAGAAAACACAAACAGTGCTTTTCAATGGGTAAGTGGTTTGTCCTTTGTCCCTATGGTGGTCTCTATGTCATGACTGTGTCAGTAATAATAATAATAATAATAATAATAAAATCTAACTGACAAATTACAAATTCTTTGAAAACATAATGACACTTCTGTGTGGTGATGGATGCGAAACGAATGAATGTCTCAGGAATAGGCAACTGCAGTAAGAAAACCAGCCAAACTCAGGGCCCATGTAGCATCATCTGACTTCTTGTTGCCTCTGGCTGATGCTTCTTTAATCCACTTGGCCTTGTTTGTGGTCTGTCAGGTTCCCAGGGACCTTGTATTATCAAATTGATTAAGCTTAATGTGTTTGTTGGCCAGCTTACATTAGACAGTCTACTAGGAACATGCAGAAGCCTAAGAAACAGTCCCTGTACTCAAGGAGCGCCCGGATCTGTGGTTAATGCTGTAGGGAATTCAAGGGTGCAGAGTCTCACCAGGACCGCTCCTTCCAATTTAAAATCACGGAGAACAATTGGAGTTGTAGATAGCAAGGACACAGGCAACATTCAGGGAATTTTTGAAACAGGTGTTGTCACAGTGCAGCTTCTCAAGAAGGAGATACTGACATGGAACAGAGTGCAGAGAGTTCCTGATTGCAACATTGAAGTCAAGGGAGGAGGCAAGATGGGACCAGGGAGCTGTCAGACTTCCGTGCAAATGTGACAAGGTCTTCAGCAGCCCACCAGGAAGCTCTGGAGCTGGAGTGCAACCGAGGGCAGAAAAGGTGAGGGCCTTGTACTGTTGTGTGAAAATTCCCAAACCAAACCAAGACATAAGGCAGCATTTAAGGCAGCATTTAATCTTTACACTGGTGGACTGTTGGATCTTCACGCCAGCAGACTGTTGTGGGATAATTCCACAAAGGTAACAGAGAGGTTAGTTTATATAGAATTTAGAAGTGGGAGGTACAAAGCAAGTGACAAAACGTTACATAATTGGTTACAAGCATTGCATCATATATTGACAGGCGGGCTAGTCTTGAACAGATTTGTTCAAACAAAGGAACTGTTTAACGTATTATAGAAACACTCCAGGGAACAAGGAGAGGGGACCCTTACACTACGCGGTGAGCATAGTTAAAGGCGTTACCATAATATAGAAACTTTCAGAAGAGGGAACCCTTACAGAATGAGCATAGTTGCAGGCATTCTTGACTAGCCTGGGGTGCCTACAGGTGTAGACGATTACTGACTCAGTGCTCATCAGAAATAGCAGTTGGACTTTAGACACTGTCAAGGTCAATTGAATTCAGCAGAAGCAACAGAGCAGAAACTTGGTCAGAGATCTCTAATTAATCATGAAATACCCATAGGTTTATTATTTTATAAATGTGTTCTTACATTATAATTGTGCCCCAACAATACCATACTAGCTTGCTGTCGCTGATGGGGGCCAACAGGGAAAAACAGGGCCCTAGCTGGAACACTGGGACAGATCCAGAGGGAACTAAAAATGTGGACCGTCAGCTTAGCACCCTCCTGCAAGCTGGGCAGCAAGCCTTGGCTTGAGAGGTGACTGAGTGGCACCTGTGTGAGTTGTAGTCCATCCTCTCATCGTGTGAATTCCTTTCTGTGTTTGAATGCAGGAAACAGTTTTTTCAAAACTGTTCTTCCTGTAAAGAAGCTTAGAAGAAGAAAGTAAATGTTGTGGCTCCTGTCACTTCAGTTGCTCTCAAGGCCACAGCTGGTCCTTGTCATATATCTCCTCGATGTATTCCAATCCCTCGTACCCTTAACTCCAACCTTGGCAGATCTCAGCAGTTTACTAGGTCAGGTGCCTCAATGCTCATTCCTAAAGGGTCTGAGCATTCTTCAGCCAGGGTTGCTGCTCTTGTCCATTCTCAGTCATATTTGGGCAAAGGGGGACCGAGAGATACCCAAACAAGTCACTGGAATCTCACACATATTCCACCCTGCCCCACTGGGTACCAGCAACCCTGGCCCCTTTTACTGATCTGCATCAATTGATTCTCACAAGATAGCCATTCCTTTTTTTACCTGCTGGTTTTTTACCTCTCTGACCATAGGAGTTTCAAGCATTTAGAAGCAGCCATCATTTGTAGCCTAATTGGATCTCTCTGTGGCTCTGAGCAAGTAGACCTCTAACTGCAGACTCCAGAGTTGTGGGAACAAGGAAACCCAATGAGGCATTGCAACAAGGTTAAGGGGAGCAACTTGTATTCCCACACAATCTCTCCAGATCCACATGTTCTTTCTGGTGAGGGCATAGCACCCTACTAGAGTATTATCTGATTCAAGGGACACCTCATCATGTCCTAGAGAATGTCATCACTGTAGTGTGTCACCCCCACGCTGCATCTCTGGCTGGATCTCTTGCTGTTGTGTTGTTCCTAAAAGTGTATTTGGACAAAACTAGAGTGCAGAGTGGGGCACAGAGCAGGACAAGTGGAGATCAGCTCACATATCCCCCAACCCTGAGTGCCTGCTAGATGTCTGATAGGCCAAGTTTGTGTTCTCTGAAATCAAAGAATTAATTCTAATAGAGGTTAAGAGTAGGAAGTATTTACAGAGAGAAAGGAAGCTTCTGTCTAAGAGGGACATGGGTTTAGCTGCCACCCCCTGGAGCACATGTTTCATGCAAACGGTTCTAGCATACTTTGGACATCCTTCTCAATGTGCTTCATCAAGGCAGGGGATTAATGTGACACTCTATGTGGTCATCAAACACTCTGGTTCTCTTCAGAGTGTATTATGACTGAGGATTTGTGAATACACAAGGGTCTATGGCAAAAGGATAAATACTCATAGTTATGATTTAGATCTGAGGTGTCCCCCAAAAGCCTCACTTTCCAGTTAGGAAAGTGACTGGATCATGGGGTGTTATATTCATTGATGGATTAGTCCACTGAGTCCATAGCTAAACATGCTTTTAAGAGGTGGGTCTGGTCAGAAAAGGTGGTGCTGGAAGCATGACCTGGAAGGGTGTATCTCACTTTCCAGCTCCTCTTTCACTCTCTGCTTGCTGGCCACAATGATGTAAGCAGTTTTTCTCCACCAGGTTCTTTCATTATGTATTTCCTGTCTTGAAACCATACCACCAGGCAAGGGCCAATGCCTCTAAAACTGTGAGCAAAATCATACCTCTTTTCCTTTAAGTTTTGGCTATTGGATATCATGTCTCAGCAAAGAGAAAGTGACCCAGACCCTTGTTGTATGTTCCATGCCAAAATAAAGTATTTCCTGGTTGGAACAGAAAATAATGCATTCACCAAACCATTGTCCATAAACCATGCTTCAGATTGCATAAATCTGCCCTGGGAAAGATGTTATTATGTCTGCTCTCTGTAGGTGTGGACAGTGCTACTATGTGCTTGCAGTAGTCTATAGTCATTCTCTAGGACCATCCAGTTGCCTCAAACCCACAGTAGCAAGTTAAATGAAGAAAAAATAAGGATTGTATTTCTTCACCATTTAGATACTTAAGAATGGTGCTAATTTCTGCCATAGCCCTACCCTGCAGTGCTTAATGTAGTGAGTCTGTTGGCCTAGAGGGCAGGGCGATTTCAGGTGCTCCGCACAGGCCTTCCTACAATAGCTCCCACTCTGCAGAAACATAATGAATGCAAGGGTTAGGTCAGTCTCAACTATTCACTTCAGAATTAGGGAAATGACAACTGGTGAGTCTAAGGACACAAGGAACCCATCATTACCCCCTGGTTAAGGCTCCCTTTGCCTCTACTCTAATATACAGGCCATGAGGATGCTTCAGGTCTCTGGTTATAAGTCAATTTCCGGCACTGTGCCAACAGTCACATGTCTGTTTCTGAAAGGTTTCATCATTCTCATGAGTGTTACTGATCTCTTTGGAGAGGAGGATTGGAAGAACTATAATTCTGACATAGTGTTACAAGTCCTTCACCCTGAGTATATGGCCACCTCTTCAACTTGGTGAGTTTCAAGGCTGCACACCAGTTCAGGGATGGAAAGTGGATAAGGAACTGTGACTCTGTTGGTGTCTGTTTGCTATAATTTTCTGCTTATAAATTCTTTTTTTTCAGATAGTGCATGGTTTTGTTTTGGTTTTTTTTTTTTTTTTTTTTGGTATCGAGGATTGAACTCACGACCTCACGCTTGCCAGGCAGGCGCTTAAGCCACTGAGCTAAATCCCCGGCCCCAGATAGTGCATGTTAAACAGCACTTTGTTGACTACTTATTTATTTTCATCCTAGGGTAAAACGTTGTTTTTCCCGTATCTCAGACGTTCTTCCCATATCAAGTCCTATTAGCCACATTCTGACTTTGTCATTCTAAACCTCCAGCTTCTGCTGTTAAGTAGCATTGCCTGGTGTCTGTTGCACCAGGACCCTACGATCCTCACTGTTAGCAGTGAGTGGAGTTTCAGGACAGCTTCTACGTCCTGCAGAAAGCACCAAATTTCTTGGTGATATGGTGCCCCTCTCATTAGTACATTCCTGATGCTGGGATGAATGTGGGTTTTTGGAGTCATCCTGTGGGTAATAATCCTCTAGTGGGTTTTTTGACCTAAGATTTCACTATGCCTTTTTTTTTTTTTTTTGAGTTTTCTAATACGTTGGGAGCCATTGAAACTAGAAACTGAACACACGTTCAGGGCTGCTGAATGGACAGGGCAAGATAAGCGCATAGCTGAGGACACCTGGCCCCAATTCCAATTAACTAAATAGACTGTAGCTGCAGGCATTTCACCCCTGTAGTGAAATGCACCATGGAGATCTTCTAAGATACTTCTCCTTGTTAACATAATTTATTACTGGGCCGGGGATTTAGCTCAGTGGCTTAAGTGCCTGCCTGGCAAGCGTGAGGTCGTGAGTTCGATCCCCGGTACCAAAAAAAAAACATAATTTATTACTTAGAAAAGTCCTTGAAAGGTATGTTCAATTTCCTGGGTTTTCTACTGTAACCTACTAAATAAAACCAGGCTTCCCAGAGACATCCTCTGTCTTAGCCCCCAGAGTCTCTGAACTCTGAAGAGGGTTTTGATACTCCTGGAGACCTAATCATACCACTTGTCTCACTTATTTAAGCCTTTGCCATACACTCATTTGGGAGACTGGGGATCTAGGCCAGGTCCCTGATCAGCGGCGCCTGGAACAGCGACCTGAAATCCTTGGATTAGGAATTTTTGCCTGAACAAGTAAGTCCGCCTAGAGTGGAAAGTCTGGATACAGAGGAGGCCTTCACAGGACAAAAACTTCACCGGAGATGAAGAGAGGGAAGAATAAGGGTGAGTCTTCCCGCTGTGAACAAGCCGCTTTATCCAGGAGTAAAAACAGGGCAAGGGATTTCAGCCAAAGAGCAAAAATACTTAAAAAGGGCATGGAGCTTCTGGGTTGGGAAGGAGGGAGGTTCAAGGGTGCAACCTGTTAGAGGATGAGGCATAACTACCCCCGCCACCCCTTCTCGGAAGCAGGAAACCAAAACCAGCCACAAAGACAGTTGGCAGCAGCAACCACAAAGACATCTGCGTACTTTTCCAAGAACTACAATGCCCACCGAGATGTTCCTGGCTTTCACAACTCCACCCCAAAATGTATCTGTTGTGCCCCCCTGGACAGCTGATCTGGCCCACGTGCCCATGCCCCCACTGTGGTTTCCAGGCTTATAAACCTATGACTTCCTCCCTTCCAGGTTGCTCTCTGTCGGCAAGATGACCCCTCCCCATGCCAATCACACTTCTTCATAGCAGGGTGCTCCATCGTCCTTGCGTGGGTTATGGTCTCTCTTTTTGGCCTTTCAATACTTACAGCTGCTCCAAGGCCTGCTTAAAAAAAGCTCAGGGGTTTATGTGCCGAAGAAAGACAGTAAAAATGTTGAAAGACGTAACCAAATATAATCCATAGTTTCCTCAGACAGGCACTAAAGATATTGATAATTGGGAAAGAGTTGGAAAGATTCTTAAAAAGACACATAGTGCAGGAAAAACTATTTCCCCTGAGATGTTCTCAACTTGGGATCTGATTCTTTCAGTTTTGAGTCTGTTACAGAGCTTACAGCCAATAGCTGCTGATTGGAACACAAACGGGGATAAGAAGAAACAGTGGACAAGGGGATGCTTCTCATCTGCGCACAACAGGGGAGAGAGGTGAATAGGGAGTGAAGACAGATCGGCTTGAGAGAAGCCAGAGAAATAGGCTCAAGAGAATTCAAAGGGAAAATCAGCTTATAAGAAACCAAAAGGAAAAAAAAAAGTATCAGTCTTACCAGTTGTTAGGCATGGGACAAATACATTCTAAAGAATCACAGATGTATATGAAACTTTTTGTTGTATGCTTGACTCCAGTATTTACTCTTCTTTTGTGGGTTTTGATTAAGAAGTATCTTGATTATTGTGGACTGGTTGGGATGGCCACAAGGAAACTGGCTTGGAGCAATATTTTAAAATCAAGTACCGAGCAGGAGAGGGAACCAAAGAGCTCCACTGAGCCTGGAGCATGATCAAGACAAGAGAGGTAAAGAAATAATGTTGCTTGTTTTAATTGCAAGGGGAAATCAAGGTTACAGTTCAGTCTATTCAAAACACTGTTCAAATCTGCCCAGATTCTTGCATTGCTCAATTGGTTATTCTTCCCTTGACAAAAATTGGAAAACCTATAAGTAAATAAAGTGTACCTAAGGGTTTTGGATCTTCTGATAACTTACTGGGTTCAACAGATTAAGCAAGAGCACCCTGAGATAGAATTGTAATATAAAAGCATTTAAAGGGCTTTTAGATACAGGAACAAATGATTCACTTATTGCCCAACGCCATTGGCCTAGACATGGCCTCTGGATATGACAACTACAGATGTACAGGTATGATAATGTTTCTCACCCTAGTAAAAAACTCAAAATTGATTTAACCTGGAGGGATACAAAGAGTACCTTTGTTGCCACATACAATTGACGTGCCTTTGTGTTACAAATTTATGATCAATTTAAAATAGTAGCCAGCTGCCCCTGAAGCAAGGCCAGCAGATTGCTGTAGCTGCTGGTTTCAAACAGGAGCCTAAAGAGAATTCTTTCTGTGGTCTGATGGCCATTTCAGAACTTTGGAAATGTAACGGTGAATTCATCACAAAGAAATAGCAGGTGAGTATGGCGGACTTTAGGGGGCCTGAAGGGGAGAGACCCTGGCACCTCGGGACCTGCACTGTGCGGTTAACTCGGGGTGCCGGGAGAACAAGGAGCTCATCCCCTCTCTGGGGGGCGGCTGAGAGTGTGGCAGACTTTCGGCAGCCTGAAGGAGAGAGATCCTCGCGCATCGGGACCTGCACCATGTGGTTGACTCGGGGTGCTGGGAGAACAAAGAGCTCCACCCCTCTCTGGGGGCAGCCTGAAGGGGAGAGACCCTGGCGCATCGGGACCTGCACTGTGCGGTTGACTCGGGGTGCCGGGAGAACAAGGAGCTCCTTCCCTCTCTGGGGGGCGGCTGTGATCCTGCTGGTAGGCAGGCTGAGAGTCAGACATCTCATGTCGTCCTGTCCCATGCCCCCCCCCTTAGCAAGTGGGAGCCAGTTAACTACACATCTTGTGAAAAAATTGGCTATGGTATTTAGTATGAGCTCCCCATATACAAAGATATGGACAGCCATTTGTAAGAAAACAAGAGACAATATGACAGATAGTGAAGGTCCCTGATTGTATAGCTTTGAAATTTATGCTTTCTTAGGTCCCATTCTGTTCTGGTTTGTTGTGTTTAATTTTACCCCCCTTAAAATAAAATTTAAAAAAATTATATATATATATATATATAGAGAGAGAGAGAGAGAGAGAGAGAGAGAAAGAAAGTGCTCTAAAGTATATAACTGCATGTATGTTTAAGTGTGTAAGATAGATGACCACATTACTGTTTTTGTTAGATTGTTGAGCAGAACTGTTAATAGTCTCACTGTTTGAATGTCTACTTTGTGTGCTTTAATTTTGTAACTTGAACAACTATTTCCAATGATGACAGTATGTAACTTATCAAGTGGCGATTTCTTCGTGTTTTTGTTTTGTTGTTCTTGTGGTTCTTTTATTTTTTGCCTTTGGAATTATGTATTGTTGCTACCTTTTTTCTGTTTTGTTTGGTTGGGGTTTTTTTTGTTTTTTTCTCTTTAAACTAAAAAAAAAAACCTAAAATAAATAAATAAATAACATAGTAGCCAGAAGGGTGTGGAGGAGACTCTTCATTGGATGAGAGAGACATTCCAAGATTAGATTTCTAGCCATCAGCGTCTAAAACCATTCCAGAATTTTACCTTTAAAAGTACATATAAATGGTGTACGGCACAGAGAACTTTCCTTGGAGCTGCCTGGCCTGGCTTGTGAGATGGGACCTGCACTGCGGAGTTGGGGTTTGCAGCCCTGCCTCCTGGATGCTGAGGTGCAAACCCCACCAGGGCCTGCCAAGCCTTTCAATGGCTAGCCCCCCCAGCAGCACTGCAGCACTCAGCCTGGGGCCTGGAAGGCGGGATGTGGTTCCAGAGAGATGGGACACAGCTCTGTCCTGCCAGAGTCGCCTTGGTGTTTCCTGTCACCTGCACCCGCACTTTATACGTCCAAGTTTACACTGCAGTGGCACTTGGATTCCCAACAACAGCAGAGCCTCCAGGCCAGAACAAGAGCACAAACTGTGTAGTGGTGGCAAGAGAGAGCCCAAGGTGCCTAAATACAAATACAGGGTTTTTACCACAAAAATTCCTTAAAATCTTCAGGTCTAAAAATAGTTAAACGTGCTCATAATTTAAATTTCAAAAAACAAAAGGGAGAGTTCACCTCATAATAAATTTCACTTGGCAGTGAATACTATTTAAAAATGTTTAAATTCTAATGAAGATATAACTTCTGCAGCAGAAAGATAATGCAATCAAATAAAAACTAAAGAGTCCATTGGAAAGATCTTCATATTGGACAATAAAAGCACCCAGTCCAGTGCTAATGTGGGGTCGAGGGTATGCTTATGTTTTTCCAGAAAACGCTGAACGGCCTATCTGGGTGCCAGAGTGTGCTGTCTGGACCCAAACCCAGCTCTCCAGAAGCTGATACTCAGTCCTATGACAGTGATGCCACGGAAAGGACACAACTGACAGAAAAGGATGAAACTAAAACCAACCTTAATTGACCCAGGATGCTTAGGAGATGGGAACCAAAAACAAAACCAAAGGTCTAAATAGGTGATGAGCATATAAAGATAACCAAAAGGAAAGTTTAATGAAAGAAAGAGACACACAAGTTACTAGTATTCTTTAGATAAAATATAAAAATATATGTTAATTATAGATAAAATTTTATCTTTAGTAAATCCTTTTATACCACAAGATCTCTGCTAATTGACCTATAACAAATCTGACTAGTCAATTTATAGTTATAAATTCTAAATTTGTGAACAATTATTGTAATTCAATTTGGCTAAAAATATATTTAAGTGCACTTTGATGTGTAAGATTTTTGTCAGTCTGTGTATCTGTTGTCTATTTGTCCAGTCTGTTTGTAAGCAGTTGTTGGGAGTCAGATGAGCTAGCGATCATTCATACACATGGAGCCAAAAACACAAGTGCCCATACAGGAGTGCCCAAGTGGCATGGAGTGCCTGAGAAATGCCCTGAAGGCATGGGGTGCTGGAGGTGAACAAGTGTTCCAACCCCCAAAACATGGGATGTAAGAAGCAAGCTAGTTCAGCACAGAGACATAGTAAATAGCCCCCTAGGAATTTAGAGCATTCTCACAGACCCCAACAAACTGTGTGCTTGTTTCTGTGTTTGTTTGAATCTGATTAGGGTTAGGGTTAGGGGTCTATCATGATGATCATCTATCCATGTGTGTCCATTTTTCTGCTCTGTAAACAGCTGTTCTTCTTATTTTTGAGCTCAACAATTTTTTCTTTTTCTTTTGTATTTTTGGATCATTTGATGAAGGGTTTGTTTGAGTTATAGATTTACAAAGCATGCTGCCACCTGGGTTGCCAGCTGGTCCAAATGACACAAAGACTGGATATATAAATATAATATATATTGTTGTTTATTATGGACTTGAGAATCTCATTTTAAAAAATTAATAGGTTAAATATTATGATTGGGTTTTTCATCAGTCATATATATATATATAAATAAATATATATATTTTTATTTTATTAAGATGAGTGAACAAAATCCCACAGGGTTGGGATTATTGGACAGTACTCTAACTGATAAATAAAAAAGCAGCTGCCTGGTAACATTTTTAACCAGTTCTTGTTTATTGACTGGAGGCCCCAGTGATCTCCACAGCCTTATGGGAGACACGCCAAAAGTTACAAAATATATTATTGTAATATATTCACATTGGTCATCATCTAAAAAATACAAAAAGTTTGGGCTGGGGATTTAGCTCAGTGGCATAAGCGCCTGCCTGGTAAGTGCGAGGTCGTGAGATTGATCCCCAGTACCGCAAAAAAAAAAAAAAAAAAAAAGGAAAAGAAAAACAACAAAAAGTTTATTGACTTAAAGATGCCTATGCAGGGCTGGGGATTTAGCTCAGTGGCATAAGCGCCTGCCTTGCAAGCGTGCGGTCGTGAGTTCGATCCCCGGTACCAAAAAAAAAAAAAAAGATGCCTATGCAAATGTTTCCCATGGCCTTGACAGATTGTTATTAATCTCATGGTATGTTCATGTATTCATGCCTCCAGAGATACAGATCTTCAAAAATGTAAAACAGATTGTTTATGGTGATAGACTATTCAGATTTAGAACTCTGCCTATAACCCGAACTCACAAGATGTATGTCCCACAAAAGGTGAATGAGTTAGATAAGAGCTTCTTATGTATTAGATAGGGATGATTGACTAAAAGGGGTATTTTATGTCAGAACAAATTCAGATTGTTACAAAAATGTCATAATTGTCAAGCTATAATATATATGTTTTGATTTCTGATTTTCTATGTAAAATATGTAACTTAACATTCTATAGGTATTCAAATGTTAAAAGATCCATAGATAGTAGAAAATAAATTTCATTTAATGTTCTAAGGTGTTTCATATTTATCTAAGATAGTAATGCTAAGCTCACTGCCTCCTGTATTGTTACCAGTCTTTTCTTCTGGATGTTCAACAACTGAGGTTTAGAGGCCAAAAATTAGAGAAACAGATGGACTAAGAGGATAGCCAATATTTGGGCTCCAGATCTTCAAAGTCAACGAGGACCCAGGATATAAAAGAACCTCTGTTTGCATCATCCATAGATACTCAGTGAGTCCCTGGTCTTCTGATCAAGAAGATTTGACACCACAGAGGAAAATGATCTTTGATGAATGGCGTGCCTAAGCAGAGTCACCAGAGGGGGAAAAAAATCTCCCAAGCTTTCATGGAAAGCAACTTGGTCAAGTAATGTCTGTGACTCATCCTGATGGCTGACACTGACTGTCGAGCCAAGAGGTGCTCTGCATGGTTCCAAGGCAATTCCTGAGGACACCTAACTGACCTTGGCAGATGACAAAAAACTGATTGCATTTAGTACAGGTCTCATCTTAACTTGTTCTTGAACCTCCTGTAGGAAAGTATAACTTCGAAAGGTATAATATAATACCATAGTAAAATGTAAGCTATAAAAGAAGCTCAAATCATTGACACCTTCTGACAATTGCTGGCTACACAGGTAACTGATTATTGTTATAGATTGATGGACTGTACAGGGTTTAAATTGCGAGAGTTCTCCTAACACAGTTTCTCCAAGCTTCAACTGACCACCCACCCCAAGCAAAACTAAACAAAAGGGAGGAACATGTTGGCAGCCATTGAAACTGGAAATTGAACACACATGCAGGGCTGCTGCATGGCCAGGACAAGATAAGATCACAGCTGAGGACCCCTGACTCCAATTCCAATTAACTAAATAAAGACTGTAGCTGCAGGCATTTCACCCCTGTAGTGAAATGCCCCATGGAGATCTTCTAAAATACTTCTCCTTGTTAATATAATTTGTTACTTAGAAAAGTCCTTGAGCCACTCTCGAGGTCTGTTCAATTTCCTGAGTTTTCCACTGTAACCTACTAAATAAAGACAGGTTTCCCAGAGACATCTGCTGTCTTAGCCCCCAGAGTCTCTGAACTCTGCAGAGGATTTTAATTCTCCTGGAGCCCTAAAATTACCACTTATCTCATTTATTGAAGCCTTTGATGTACACTCATTTGGGTGATTGGGGATCTAGGCCAGGTCCCCGATACTAATCCTTTCATCTACTGTCTGATATAGCAATTTAGGTATTCAAATTTACTCTTTGGGGGGGGGATTTAGCTCAGCACCGTAAGCACCTGCCTGGCAAGCACAAGGTCATGAGTTCAATCCTGGGTACTTACGAAAAAAAAAATTACTCTTTGTATTGTTCAGCTTTCCCAAAACTAGAGAAAAATACCTGACACACACAACACAAAAGAGGAGAAGTTTAATTTGACTCAGAGTATTAGAGAATTCAGTCCACGTTTGACAGGTTCCAAGACAGAAATAACATGGTGAAGATGTGGTGCAGCAAAGCTGCTTAGTTCATGGCAATGGAGAAGCAGAGCCCAGGGGAAGAGCGCTAGCAAGCAATATACCCACAATCCCACACTCTCAGTGAGCCACCTGCTCCAACTGGGCCCCACAGCCTGACAAACACCCAGCTACAAACATCAGTGGATTAGTCCACTGGTGAGAATGGCATTCCCAAGATCCAAACACCCCTCCATGAGTCTATTAGTTCAGTCAAGTTGACAAGATTAACTGGCAAACTTTTCATGTGCCATCACTTTTCACAGGCTTTGGGGAGCAATTGTAGCTCTTATTCTGAACCATTCTCAGTTTCTGGACAAGATGTTGTAATTTGTGTCCTGAGAGTGTGCTCGTAAGTCAATAAATTCTGGATTCAATCATATGTTTGTGTTTACTTGACAGAACTTTTTTTTGGAATGGTAAGGTGGAAAAGCACAGTACGAATGGTAAAGAAATACTAAAGTTGAGCATAGACCATTCATTTGGGAAGATTTAAAAAGAAGGGTAAGGGAAATGATTAGTCATTTTCCCATTAGTAGGACAAAATACCAGACACTTATAACTTCATGGAGGAGAGGTTTACCTGGCTGGTGGTTTCAGTGGGTCCAGTCCAATTTAACTGGCTCCAAGCCGGAAGTGGCATGGTGGAAGGAATGACTGAGGAAATCTGCCCACGCTGTGTGAGCCAGGAAGCAGAGGGAAAGAAAGGAAGGGCTGAAGACAAGCATAGACCCTTCCAAATTAAAACCCCAAGGACTCACTTCCTCTAACCAGGCCCTCCTAATAGCCTTACAACTATCAACTCATCAATTAATTGAACCATTGATGTGTATAGCACCTATATGCATGAAACACTTGAGAGGCATTTTTTATATAAATCATGACAGGAAGTAAGGAAAAGAAAGGGGCTGCGGATATAGTACAGTGACACAGTGCCTGCCTGGCAAGTGTAAGGTCATAAGTTTGGTCCTTGGTACCGAAAGAAAGAGAATATTGTTTTTGTTGTAGTTTGTTAATTTCTCTGTTGTTTATTGCTCTTAGTTTTTTATTGTTACATTTATTATGATATGGAAGACTAGATGCACTAAATGTCCCCATCACCACCAAAATCTCCTTGTTCGGAGTTAGGGCTTTTGAAAAATTGCATCGTTGGGGCATTATATTCATCAGTAGATTAATCTACTGATGAGCTCATATCTAAATATACTGTTGGGAGGTGGGGTCTGGTTGAATGTAGCAGGTCACTGGGATAGAGGTGACTTAGAAGTGTGTATTCTTGTTTTTGGCTCCTCCTCCTTCTCTTTCTTCTTCTTCCTTTTTTTTTTTTTTTTTTTTTTGGTACCAGGGATCGAACTCATGACCTCGCGCTTGCCAGGCAGGTGCTTAAGCCACTGAGCTAAATCCCCAACCCCTTCTTCTTCTTCTTCTTCTTCTTCTTCTTCTTCTTCTTCTT